>PVJH01013959.1:0-58537 GCA_004026705.1 Nesogale talazaci
AGGTTGAATGTGAAGCAAAGTTTTACCAGGAACTCTTACTCACCTTTCAGTTTCCTTATTCCTGGGAGGCCCCCTGGTGCCTGCTGTCAGCTTTACTACTGAACAGATGTGAATGGCATGCTGAGTCTTTAACTCTTTGAAAAAGACTGTTTAATTTTTGTAATTGTGTGTTGTTCCAAGGGAAATTCACTCCCCCCCCCCCCCGAATTTTAACATCATGTTAACATTTAGGGATGGTTAGGCTTATTATCACTTTTATATTCCCTAAGCTTTGCTTTTAACCATAAATATATTTAAAGTCTGATGTTTGTAGCTAAGTTTCATGTGTTTTATTTACATGCGTGTGGTATGTAGGCAGAAGACACAGTATATTTATACAATTAAAATGTCCTGATTCACTTTTTATGATTGCAATTAACTTCAGAAACTCCACTAGTGGATTGTTCACAGTGGGGGAAGAGGTTCTGGGAAAAGCATAAAGTGATTTCATTTGTATTTTTTTGTATGCAAATTAAATGGTCTGATATCTTTGAGTAATCTTTTCTTTTGGTAGTGGCCCAGACCTGTTTTTCATTTTAAGCATTGGCTTCCTCTGCCAGGCCCCAAGAATCTAAAGATACGACATGATCTCTTCATACAGAGAGCTCTCAGTCTAAACAAGTGATTCTTGAGCATTCTTCAGCCTCTTTCTGTTGATATCTTCAACACGTTCCCATTTGTGAGGACTATCATTAGCTCTTCATTTCTGGAAGAGTGTTTTTGTTTTGTAAGTCATCCCGCAATTCTACAGGCCTCATGCCTCCACCTTCCTTATCAATTCAAAGACAAGACCAAAGCAGATGTACGTTTTTGAATTAGTAATTGTTTATGGTTTTCAAATAAGGGATTTTTTTTTGAATCTTTGATTTTAATTTAAACTCAAATTTGGTATCTGCTGCCAAAGTGAGCACTAAACTCATATTTAAATGTTGCCAGTTTCAATGTAAGGAATCAGTCAAGAGCACTATGATAAAAGTTACCGGTGTGGTAGCAAGATCAAGTTGTCAAGTTGATGTTGACTCACAGTGAATCCCATAGGACAGGGTAGAGGTTCCCTTGGGGTTTCCAAGTCTGTAACTTAAGGAGAGTAGAAATGGAGTGGCTAGTGGCTTCAAATTGGTGACTGACCTGTGCAACAGCCCAGCACATACCCACTATGCTACCAAGGCTCCGTAAGATCAAAGGGTGTATGCCATGTCTTTTAGCTTCTAATTCTTTGTAAAACATACTAAAAATATATACTGCTTTGTATTGGTAATACAAAGTATCTTATTAAAATGTCCCAAAGGCTCTTTGAACATAAAGTAATAATAGGTATAAAGTAGGACTACCCCAATTAGAAACACACAAGACAAGAGGTATAAAGCAGGGAAGGGGGACCCTGCTTGAAAAATTTATTGAAAAATATTCATAAAGTAATGAAATTTTCCCTTAAGTTCATTTTGTAGGCATTATTATATTTGCTATCGGCAATTTGAGGTTAAAAAAAGAGATTGAAAACATGCTGTGAGACGACAATCAGATTGTAAAACAGGACCTTATCCTGCCAAACTTATTCCTGATGTTGAATAAGTTGTTGAATCTAGCTAAATTTCAACTTGAACTTTACTTTGTGATTAATAAACAAGACAAATAAAGACAACTATAAGTATTTTACTGATTCATATGGATATTGGAAGTGGGGTAAGTAAAAACTGGTTGATATTTTTTGGAGGCAGCATGAAAATGGACCAACGGTTGTCTACTGACTCATCCACTGACTTCTAAGCTAGATTGGATTCAAGTGTTAAAAAACTGAGCTCTCTCAGTTTGATAATAATATGATTCCGTGGCATTGGGTTTGGGTTTTTTTTTTTTTTAATGAAAAAGTGATAAAATTGTGCATACCTGTGTATCTGCTTTTTTTTGGGGGGGGGGTTATAAAAGGCGTGTTTAGGTGCTATGGGTTCGGTTCTGACTCTTCAGCAGGCCTACTTGACAGACTGAAACACTGTTTGGCCCTGCACCATCCATGCAGTTGTTAGATTTGCGCCCCTGTTGCAGCCTTTGCCCTTGTCCCTCCACTTTACCAGGCAGGATGCCTTTCTCTTGGGACTGAGCTCCTGACAACATGTCCAAAGTACGAGAGACAAAGTCTCACCCTCCTTGCTTCTAAGGAGCATTCTGGCTGGATACTTTCTCTCAGACAGATTTGCTTGTTCTTTTGGAAGTCTGTGGTACTTTCAATATTCTTTGCTAGCACCGTAATTCCAATACATGATTCTCCTCCTTAGTCAATATCCAACTTTTTCACATACATTGAAAATACTGTGGCTTGAGTCAGGCCTACCTCCAGGCCTCAAAGTAACATTCTTGCTTTTCAACAGTTGAAAGAGGTCTGTGTGGCAGATCTGAGCCAATGCAATGCGTTTATTGATCTTCTAACTGCTGCTTCGCTGAGCTTTGGTTATGGATACAAACAAGGTGAAGTCCTTTACAGTGTCTGCCTTTTTCCATTTATCATGATTTATCTATTGACCCAATCATGTGGACTTTGGTCTTCTATATATCAAGGTAAAATCCACACTGTAGGCTATAATTTTTGATCATCAAGTTTTCTGCAAAGTTGTGTCATTTGCATATAAGGTTGTTAAAAGCCTCCCTCCAATTCTGATGCTGCATTCTTTTTCATAGAATCCAGCTTCTCTGGTTATTGGCTCAACATACAGGTTGAGTAAATATGATTAAGGATGTACCATATTTGTGGAACCATAGGGAGGGACACACTTTCTCTCCCCAAAGTGGGGCAAAAACAAGGGTGCATCTTATAGTCTGAAGGTGTGGTACCCCAGAACATTTGTTTATGATCCCATGCACCCACTTCCTGTCAGCTGCTGTTTGCATGCTGGGTATTGCTGTGTGGTCGGGGGAAGTCCCACCTCCTGGAGTCTCAGTGTCAGGTCACATGACCTACATAGCGCACGCCTCCCCTCATTTGTTAATGAAAGTGATGATGGTTCATAACACCACCTTTGAGGTTATGCTGTTAAATATTACTGTACTATGCTTTATTTTAGTAAATGTTTTAATATACTGGTACTATTTGGTTCACAATATTTTTTTCTTGTTTTCCTGCTCTGTGTCTTATGATCAGGTGCATCTATGCTCTGAAAAATACAGTAATCCTGGTGCATGCAATTCCTGATTTTAAGCCATGCAGTATTACCGTGTTCTGGTGTTTAAGGGCTCATTGGCATTCAGACTCATGATGATTCAAACTCACCACATCAGGCTTTCCTCTCTCCAAAAGATTGGTAGCTTCAGAAACTCTGTAACTATGAGTTGAAATCTAGAAGATAGCAGTGGGTTTGGTTTGGTTTGAATTTATTCCAATCAAATTCAAGGCAGGGTTAGAGAAGATGTAAGATGAGTGAGAACCACAGGAATACCACCACCCAATTGATTTCTTCTCACAGGAACCCTGTATGGGGCTTCTCGAGTTGTGTGGGCGCAGCTAGCCGCATTTTTCTTAAGCAGAGCACCTGTGGGTTTGAGCCATGTACTTTGAAGATAACAGTCCAACATATGAAATATTAAAATAGATCATTTCTTACACAAAATTTACCTTGAAAATCTTGGAATGTTGGGCAGGTAGGGCAGGAAATGCTTTATAAATATCAGTAGGCTTCTGGTAGATAGGGAGCAGCCATTGAAGCTGTCTATAATTTTAATTGGAGACAAACCATCAGGCATAAGTTCTATATAGCTATAAATAACTGTTTCAATTCCCCCCACCCTGGAAGATAGAGGACCTGTGAGAACAGGAGGCAAGTCAGCTCTTCTTCTGAACTAACTCCCTTACCACCTCAATGGAATTGAAGTTAACCTCTGAAGTTGTGATAATGAGTAGGTAAAAGGAGATTTTTGCCTCCCACCTTATTCTCTGTTTTTGCCATAGCAATGGGGTTGGAGAAAGGAGGAAAGGAGAATAAAACTCCATGTCTGCCCAAGGCTGATTTCCTATGAAGGGGAAAGTCAGGCATTCCTCTCCTCCAACTTTCTCTACCAAAACACCAGCTATCCTGCCCAAGACATGCTGCTTCTCTGCTGGTTTCAATAATTCATTACAATGGCCACACAAAAGTTACAGACCATACTGAGTGATTAGGGGAGTTGTGAAGGATGTTAACTGCTTACACCTCAAGTGCTCAGGATATAGGGCTTTAAGGAATACCTCTTTAGCCGTGCCCACAGCCACATCTCTCTGTGGTCCTTAGTTATGAAGCTCTTTGACCTCTGTTCTGTTGGGTTAGTGTTAAAAAGTTGTTCCACTATTGCCGTAAATGCCCAAAGGTACTCAGCCTTAGCAAAACTTGCTCCTCTTAAGTACCTGGAGGCCACTGACTACTCCACAAGCTAGTTGCCTGCCCAGAGACACTCAGGTTTCTCCCTTGTGGCCTGGGAAACGCACTGCCCCGTCTTGTGCTCTGGGTTCTGCTGCCACCCCTTCTCCAACACTTCACCAGTGTTGGAGCTGTCAGCCTCCTGTATTGAGGGGATATTGGAATTCAGGATGCAGTCTGCTTCTGGCTCTTTCTGGATGGTAGTGAGATGCCTCTTTCTGCTTCTGATATGGCTCGTTTTAAACTGCAGGATAACAACTAGTCAGCCTCCATGTTTAAAGAGTTCTATACACCTTCTTTGCAAGGCTTCAGTGGGCGTTCTTCTCCCTTGTGCACATTGTTCGCAAGCTAGTCAGTCTGTGTGACTGCACATTGGACTGCTAGCCACAGGCGGACAGTTTGAACCCCCAGCCATTCTGAGGGAGAGAGACAGGGCTCTCTACTCTTGTAAAGAGTTGCAGTCTCACCTCACGTAGACAGTTTTCCCCTGCCCCATAGGGTCACTCTGAGTCAGAATTGACTTGGTATAGTGAGTTCAGCTTTGGGGTGATGGGTCAAAAACACAGCCTGTTTGGGTGGTCTTACTAGTCATTTGGTAGGAATTACAAAGACTGGCGTCTGGAAGAGACATCTCAAGTAATTTCAATGCACAGTAAACCCAGTCAAAGAAAATTTATATCTGATGATGAGGTGAGAAAAATGTTTTTATGCTAAAGTTTTCATTCTACAGCTAGAAGCAGAATAAGTCTGCAGAGCCTCATTCTGAAATCCGTATATCTAACCAGTAGCCTCTCTTAGATTGATAGATGTAGTTGGCCCTTGGTCCAGAGAAGGTTACTGTTGAGGTCCTAAATATACACTGCCTGGCGCATAGCTCTGTGAAGGGCAGTGGTTCTCCTGACCCTACTTTGGCACCATTCACATGGTATGAACGGATGCAAGTACGTATTCATTTCTTGAAACCACTCCCCTTCCAGAAAATGACTGAAGTTAGGACACTCTTCAAGGACATGTTGATGGATTGAAATTTATGTGCACAGCCTCAGAAGAACATGGCCTTTGACTTTTGATTTGTGCTCAAACTAATGGGGGGTTTTAACATCATAAGGTTTATTTAACCATAAAGACATTTTTATCCTTAAAATATTTGTTGGAGTGTCCTGAAATGGCAGAAGTTCCCACAAGGTCACTTTCTGTGGATGAGCATCATTTCCTGCTTTGAGCACTTGTTTCAGTTTAGCCTCCCCCGCCCCAATGCTGTCGGCCTGCCTCTCATTTAAAAAAAATTTTTTTTTTATTTTAGGCATCACTGCCCTCAGGTGGTGGGAGTAGGAGGCCCAGCCGTTGCTCCTGGGAGCCGGAATTGAACCTCCATCCCAGTGGGCCGCAGTCCCGCGCACAACCACTACGCCACCGGGGCTCAGCCCCTGCCTCTCATTTTTAAGATGTAAAGAAATCAAAAGTTAATTTTCATTATAGAAGTTTAAGAACACCTGCTATTTATCATTCTCTAGTGTTCAGTATATCAATTATTAGCTTTTTTAAAATAGTAACTTGAGAAGGAAGTCTTCTAAATATTTGTGGATTTCATCGATATCATTTGAATACTTATCCAAAACAAACTAAAATAGTAAGAGAAAAATGACCAGTTATCTGAATGCGATTGAAAGCCTATAAGGGCAAAGTCTAAATTAGATAATGACAGAAAGGAATATATTTATTTATCTTTGGGGGGGGCATCACGGCCTCTGGTGGTCGTGGGCGCTCCCCAGTGCTGCTCCTGAGAGCCGCTGCTGGATTTGAACCGCCACGCCTGCGGGCTGCAGTCCCGCACTCAACCACTAAGCCACCGGGGCTCAGCCCAGAAAGAAATATATTTATGAGAGTCAGATCCTACTCCCAGTAGCTGTGTAAATCATGAATGACAATCAGATTTATTCAATTGTTTACTTGGAAATACTTCATCATTGGAGGCCATAGTGCATAACAGTTAAATATGTCAACTCCCCCTGGAGTCTGCTTTCTGCCCTGCTCCAGTCTCTTTGGCATATTAGGAATGATAGTAAGTACCATTATATAAATTCACATGCACACAATTACAGATAATCTGAGATATACAGAGCTCTTTAGAGTGTTAATTATTCCTACCACTCTTGGTACCATAATGTTTAGGAGTTGGGCTTTACACCCCAAGGGCAACAGTTGGAAGCCACTAGTTCCTTTGCAAGAAAAAGTTGAGGATTTGTGCTCTTGGAAAGATTTTCAGCCTCCAAAACCTTACCCCCTGTAGAGTCATGATCAGCTGGCATTGACTGGAAGGTAGTGAGGTAGGAGTTTGATACCAGGCACATTTAAGATGAATTAAAATTCCACATCTTAGTAAAGTATACATTTTTACTTCCTGCTGCTTAAGGAAAATTTTGCTCAATATGGGGGGGGGAGACTTGGTGGTGATAAATTGGGTAAATCTTAATTTATGTTAACTTTGCTATTGGTATTAAATTGATAGCCTTGAATGAGTGTTTGGAGAGGGTGTTAAGTGGGATTCAGAATATCTTTCGATTACTAAGACTTCCTGGAGCAGACATGCTTAAATGGGAGAATATAAAAAAACCCAACTCACTGCCTGCAAGTCCGTTCCAATTCATTTTAGGCCCATTTTGTTACCACCCTTTCCATTTTTAGAATAGGCAGTTAGAGATATTGCTGAAGAAAGCAGCGAGTTTTTACTGAAAGTTAAATTGTGTGTCTGTGTGTGTACATGTGCTTGCGCCAAAAAGTACTGCTAGAAAGTCACAGAAACCTTTATTAAAAAATATAAAAGTGTGAAGCTATTTCTTGATGTGTCCTCCTAGGCCTATACATTTCTGAAGATGCAAGTTTCATCTTTCTAAACCTTCATTAAAGAATTCTGGCCTCTTCTATTTATACTACATTAAATTTTTTTTTAAAATTGTGGCATCACTGCCCTGGTGGGAGTAGGAAGCCCAGCCTTGCTCCTGGAGAGATGCTGCTGGATTTGAAATGTCAACCTTGTGGGCCGCAGTCCCGCACACAACCACTATGCCACCAGGGCTCAGCCCTAAAATGACAATTTGGATGTTCCTGTGCATTCTTTTTGTTTGGGACACAAAAAAGTTCGATGGGGCAGTAGCATAGATAAAGTAAGGTTGCCCAACAAAATTCTCAAAGGACAACCCTTGCTTCTCTGGTAAAATAAGTTGCATTGTCATGATGTAACAAGGTTCACTGTCACAACTCTCCTATCTTTCTCTGCAATATAATTCCCTATTTTCTTAAAATTTCTATAAAGCCTCTGTGATCATCCTGTGTCCTTGGAGAAAAATCATTCAAGACTACCACTTGAGTTTCCAAAAACCAGATACCTTAAGTTTCTGAGCTGACCTCTCTTCCTTGAATTTAACTGTTCACCCCTAGAACCTCTGGGAAATCACTGGCTTGATTGAACCTATAATTTTAGTCACCCTAACAAGATTAAAGGACCTGGTGACTCGGCTACCATAAGGTCCATGGTGGTCTGCTAACCATAAGGTCGGCCGTTCAAAGCCACCAGCTGCTGCTCTGGAGTGAGGCTTTCTAGCCCTGTAAAAGTTAAATGTCATAAACCCACAGGGCCAGGTTTGGTTTTGAGGTAATGAGACTAAGGGATCCCTGGTGGCTTACTGGCTACGCACTGGGTAGCTAACCACATCGTTGGCAATTCAAAATCACCAGGTGCTCCTCAGGAGAAAGATAGACCCTTTCTTCCCATACATTAATAAAGGGAGGGGAAAAAAGAGTTAAAGACTCAGAAGCCCATGGGGGCAGTTTACCCCATCCTGTACTCAGCAGTTCAAAACCACAAAACAGTCCTCGGGATAAAGAGGGTTCTTTCTATTCCTGTTAAGATTTCGTCTCGAATAAACTCATGGAAGCCAGTTCTACTTTGTCCTATAGGGTCAGAATTGACAGTGAATTTGCTTTTTGATATGTGACTAACACAGTGTGTTGCCGAAAGAACTTGTCTGCAGGTACCCACTGCTCACATAGATGCGTTTAAACACATCTTGTTTGGGATAAAACCCATGCATGTAGGAAATGTACCCCTATTAGCCATACTTGAAAACTTGTGCTTTGTGTAAGTAAATATATACATATTTTTGTAATTTAAAAGGCATTTACATTGGGAGTTTTTTTTTTTTATCCACACAAATACATGAAGTACGGAATTCAGGCGCTGGGCATAATTTTTTGTAATAATGAGAATAAAAGTATTATTTGATGAGAAGATAATATTTTACTCAGTTGGCATGCAAAATTATTGATCCTTATCAGAAAAATTGACTGCACATCAGTTATTGGTGATCAATAGTGGAATTTCATCTTGGAAGACCTATTTTCGCAGACATTATTGTTGCTTTTAGGTGCCGTCCAATCATTTCTGACTCGGTGCTGCCAAGCACTGACACCATTCTGCAAGCACGTGGCTTTCATTGTGTGCTCTTACATTGCAGCTCGAGCTCTTCTGATAGACTACGTAGAAGTACAACTTAGATATATGGAGATTCCTTTGCACCTGCATGAGAAGCCAAAAAACAATTCTGGAGCTGTATAGATTGACCTGGAAAAAAAATGAACTTGCTGTAAATGTGTGTGGAAGTAAAGATGACTTGTTTTAACTTTAGTTGGCACAGGAAGTGTATGAGCAGTTTGATAGTACTTGTGACTGAAACATTCTGTTGCCATTTAATTTTAGGTTGAATTGATTGAGACACGGAGATCTGCAGTACACACTGCTCTCAAAGCTTGTTAATAGGGAGTGATGTTAAGCGTAGTTGTTCACATTCAGAAAAAGTTCTGTCTACTCCCTGAACTTAAAAGAAAAATCACAATGGAACTTTGCCACTGGTGAGCCTCTTGTGTGATAGAAGGCAAGACTTCCCCTTTTTGTTACATGGTCACGCACTATCAGTGGGAACAAGTGAAGGTCGCCATTGAGACTGCTGATTGCAGGTCGTGCATGGTAGATGACACTTTTCACAGTTAACTGCTGATGGACAAACTATAGACCCCCCAACCTTTACATTTTCACAAACCTTAATCGTCTGGCTGAGATTGCTTCTGCATCGCACATTTTGTACCACTGCTAGTTGGAACCCATTTTTGCAGATCCATTTCATGTTGTTGTAAGGTAGATCTTTCCCTCAGATTCCTCGAAAACGTGTTTGTAGTTGTCCAACATGGTGTTGATTTTTCCAGTTGGACACAATTGAACTAGAACCATTGTTAGGGTTTTACTCACTTGGTTAACAAAGGGGACAATTGAAAACCTACTTTGGTAGCAACTTCCTTGATATGTCTGTGAAGAAATTCTGGACTGTGATATTCTTAAGTTTTCTTAATTACTCTGGCCACTGCTGTCTTGGGAGGAGTATTTAATTTAATCTGGTGATGTGGCTACAAATTGAATTCTTTTTGCACAGTTACAGGATCACTACAGCAATGCTCTGTCAACTACTTTTATAAGTGAATAACCCACACACCACTATGCTTAAAAATATAATATTCAAAGTACGCTTTTCTTACTTTGACATGATGGACATTCACATAGTAAAATGTTATGCTATGGCAATATGCATGGTATTCAAAATGTTAAATTAAAGGGCATCTCTGCAAATTCAAACCGAACAGTGAGCGCATGTGCCATCTACATTCTCTTAACTACTCAACTCTTGTCATCATAGTGCAAAAGCTCTCAGTATATAAATGAGTGATTGTGTTCTTGTAAAAATTTGTTTTGGGGGGCTGAGGCCCGGTGGCATAAGTGGTTGAGTGCGGGACTGCGGCCCACGGGCTTGGCGGTTCAAATCCAGCGGTGGCTCTCAGGAGCGGCACTGGGTAGCGCTCGCAACCACCAGAGGCAGTGATGCCTCCCCCCAAAAAAAAACAAAAAACAAAAAATTTGTTTTTGAATACTCACATTTGAAATTTGTAGTTTTATGTGTCACAAAGCATTTTCTTTTGTTTTTAAAGAAAAACAAGATTTTTAAAAAATTGGTAAATATTACTCTTAGTTCACAAGCAATTAGTTGTAAATTTCTTCAATAGGCCATAGTTCTGTGAACCTAATGAGTCTTTCCCCCTTCCTGATGCCAACATCATAGCGCCAGATGGTTTCCTTACTAGGAGGGAAGGGACTTTGGTTCTCCTACCAAACACATGTAACTGGTAAAATGTTGACTTGGCCTTGACAAGGTATCCTCAAAATTCCTTATGGTTATTTGGCTTTCTAGTGTGTAACCAGGGCTCGTATTTTGGATGCCTTTTCTTATTTGAGTTGCTGTGTCAGTGTTGAAGTGCCATCCACACGGAATTCTTAAGGGGTCATGTTCTTCAAGGGACGAAAAGCACTCAGTATAACCTTACCATCCTCTCTCTTTTTTTTTTTTCCCCCTAGAGACATTTTTCTAGTCGGTGGCAATGGGGAATAGGTCACAAACCCAAAATCTTTTTGAGCAGGAGAGAAGTTAGCGTGAGAGGCTACCAAGAGTGGAAAAATGACATCCAGAAGAATAGATTAGCCACATAGAAGCTAGTTTCAAATTTTGGAATTGCGTCCATTTCGACTCGTTGATTTACTCATATATTTAGAAGAGACAGACTTAAGAAACCTGTCTCTGGGCAGAAAGTCCAGCCATCCTTCAATGCCAGAGAGAGGCAAAGGTTGAAGTTAAATTCTGCCAAGTTAGAGTGACCTTGTTATATCCTGGGATTTCCCTCGAAAGGCCCCAATAGACCCACATCTGGAGATTATGACTGAAATAGACCAGCTCCCAAGGCAGTCTAGGCAGTCACTGGTATTCTGATCTTCTGCAAAATGGAAATAAACTTTTTTGGAGGACAATGTCATTCAGGGCCTTTACTATTTTTCATCCATAACCCAGTATTTGAAATATTACAGGACTGATAGACAAGAAGCATCGAAACAAAGTCACAGGTGCTTTGGATAGTAGTTACTTTTAAAAGATTGTTTAAAATGTGGTGAAGGAAGCTGATGGTGCCCCACTATCAAAACATAGAACACCTGGGGTCTTAAAGGCTTGATGATCAACAAGCAACCATCTAGCTGAAAAGCAACAAAGCCCACATGGAAGAAGCACACTAGCCTGTGTGCGCATGAGATAGTGATAAGATCAGTTAGCAGGCATCAGAGCACAAAAAAAATCATAGTGTGAATGAGGGAGAGTGTGGAGTAAAGACCCAAAGCCCATCTGTGGGCAGCTGGACAGCCCTTACGGAAGGGTCACGGGGAGGAGACAAGTCAGTCAGCGTGCAGTAGAGCACAGATGAAACATACGACTTTCCTCTAGTTCTTTAATGCTTCCCTCCCTCCCCCACTATCATCCCAGTTCTACCTTACAAATCCACTTAGATCAGAGCATGAACACTGGTACAGATAAAGACTGGAAACACGGAATCCAGGACAGATAAATATCCCAGGACCAGTAGTGAGAGTAGTGATACCAGGAGGGTAATGGAAAGGTGGGGAAAGAAAGGGGGAACCGATCACAGTGATCTGATCACAATGATATATATATATATATATAACCTTGTCCCTGGGAGATGGACAATTGAATAGGGGGTCGAGGGAGACATCGGACAGTGACATGACAAAATAATAATTTATAAATTATCAAGGGTTTGTGAGGGAGGGAGGGAAAAATGAGCTTATAATAAGGACTCAAAAACATTTTGAAGATGATGATGGCAACAAATGTACAAATGTGCTTGATTCAGTGGATGTACATATGGGTTGTGCTAAGAGTTGTACGAGCCTCCTATACAATTGTTTTTTAAAATATTGTTGAATAGCTGATTCATATGTTTAGAATAAAAGGAAATGATGGGAGTTTTATCAGCAGCCTAGGAGCCATTACTAAAAGTTAAGTGGAAACTAGAAATGGCAGGGAGGGGTGGATAAAAAACTAAAAAGTTAAAAAGTTTATCAGCATTCATTCATTGACAATGAGTGGATGCTGACTCAGAGACCCTGTGGAACAGGATAAACTAACTTGCTCCACGTTTCCAAAACTGTCATAGTGTATGGGAGTAGAGAGCCTCATCTTTCTCCCTTGCAGCACCTGGGAGTAAACCTGGTTGAAGAATTTGGTAGTTGTATTGAAAGACAAATTTAGAAACATCAGAATGCAGAATTAGTAAACTGGAAAACTGTTCCATAGAAGTTATCCAATGCTGAGGAAAATAAGAAGTGAACGATTTAATTTACGAGATGCACAGTCAATGCCCATTGAAGCAGTAGTCAGTCAGTCAAGTGGCATGTTGCTCTGGGCAAATGTGCTGAAAAGACCTCTTTCAAGTATTAAAACGTGCAAAATATGACATGTGAGACTAAAAGTGTGCCTTTTCCAATTCTCTCACATAAGAACGTTTAACAATAGAAACCAAAGAACTATTAGAGCATTTGAATTGTTGTGTTGCCAAGAAAAAGTACTGAAAGTACCAGAAGAACAAGCCAATTTGTCCTGGAGGAAGTACAACTGGAACTCGCTTAAGAAGTGGGCTTTGTGGGACTTCCTCTCACGTATTTTGAATATGTGATGTGGAACCACCAGTCCTGGAGGGGAATGCTATCGGTATAGTAATAGTAGTTGTTATTCAGTGCCCTTGGGTGCTTCTGACTCCTCGGAACCCTGAGCACAACAGAGCCAAACTGCTTGGTCCGGCGTCAACCTCGTAAATCATTCCTGTTGTAACTAAGGCCTTCACCGGGACTGAATGGACCCACTTCTACTGTGGGTGCCATTTCTTGATCCATACACATACAAGACTTGCTGGGTTTGCTTCTCTAGAAAGCCTTGCCTAACACAGTCTTTTTCAGGGATGGTCTTTCCTGATAACATATCCTAAGAATGTGGACAAAGTCGCCATCTTTTTAAGGAGAATTCTGGTTGTACTTCGAGAAAGAATTGTTTTTCTGGCAGTCCTGGCTACTCAAAATTCTTAGATAATTGAGTAACAGGATAATTGAAATGCACCAATGTGCCTTTTTCTTTGTCTAATTTTCACATGTTTATAAGGTAATTGAAAATACCATAGTATAGATATCATTATCTTTTTTTGGGGAGGGGGTGGGCATCACTGCCCTCAAGTGGTGGGAGTAGGAGGCCCAGCCTTTGCTCCATGGAGCTGTAATTGAACCTCCATCCCAGTGGGCTGCAGTCCCGCGCACAACCACTACGCCACCGGGGTTCAGCCTGCCTTGACAATTTTAATGAAAAGCTAAAATTGGCAAAACTGACAAGAAATTAAAAACTCGAGTAGTCATATTTGTTACAGAACATGAAAGGTTGTATATCAAATAAGAAGAAAATTCTTAGACCCAAATGGTTTTACTGGTAATCTTTAAATATTTCAGAAATAAAGCATGCCAGTTTTAAGCAGTTTGTCACAAGAAATACAAAGAGAGGTAACATTCTTCCCATCTCCTATAATGAAGCCAGCACAGCACAATCTGAGAAATACCTGACCAATATCTCTCATGAATAAACCAACTAAATGCTGTGCCATCGAAACAGTTCTGACTCATGGCACTCTTAACGTAAAGTGACCAGATTTTAACATTGGTAAAGTGGGACACCATTCACCAGGGGCTGGAAGAGGGGTTATATTTCCTTCCCGTCCTCCCACTGTTCCCTACCTTGTGCAGTCTTTCAAAAAATCGGGACTTTTTAAAAATGCCACGGGACACAGGAAAAATTGTTTAAAATCGGAACTGTCCTGCCAAAAGCAGGATATCTGGTCACTTTAAGGGCAGGTAGACTCCTGTGGGTTTTTGAGACCCTTTACAGCAGTGGAAAACCCACTGATGATCTCCCTGGAGGGCTTTGTAGTTTTGAACTTCAGATCTTCTAGCTCTACATGTAACCCCTGTGCCACAAGGGCACCTACTCTCTCATGAATAGAGTAGGGCCACAAAAATTCTAGCAAATTGGATTTTAAAATATATAGAAAGATAATTGTAAATTGGTAGGGTTCATTTCAGCAATGCAATGAAAATATCAGTCAATGTAAGTTACTATGAAGTTAGGACATTATGTGTATGATTATCTCACTTTGTAAATGTATGTGATACATTAAAATACCCCATCATGGTAGAAGAAAGCCCTTGTAGCATAATGGGATACCTACAAGTTCAAACCACAGCTGTGGCTGCCACCCACAGTTCAAACCCACCGGCCACTCTTCTAGAGATAGATGAAAGTTTCTGCTCTCCTCAGATTTACAGCTTTAGAAACCCAAAGATTGATCCAAAGGCAGTGAGTGAGATAAAAAAAAACTTAAATAAGAATAGAAAAATTTTCCTAAGATGACCGCCAAACCTAAAGCTGTTGAGTTGATTGTAAACTCAATAACCCTGTAGGACAGTAGAAGTGTCCTGTAAAATGTCCAAAACTTATCAGAGCTCTGGGTTCAAACTATTAACATTTGGTTAGTAGCCAAGTGATTTAACAAGTGGGTTCTTGGGTTCTTGGGATGACATGAGGTGTGTGTGAAACTATATCTAGTGCCTAATGGTGACATCATGAATGCTCCTCCCTAACCCCCCTGTCTTATCAGGAACAGGAAAAGAAATTCCACTAGCTCCACTTTTATTCAGCATTATCTTAGAGATTCTAGTAAATAAGCCAAGGAAGGAAAACAATAAAGGTATATCTTCCCTCTTTTTTTTAACTTCCTGGAAGTAAAAATTGTCTTTTTGCAGTTGATATGATCGTATGTTTTTTTAAAATCCAAAGGACCTCCAGACTACTGGAATAAGGTACAAATTGGCATACATTTGTAATTCTGTATACTAATATCAATCCAACCATTGGAAGCCATAATTTATAAAAAGAAAGCACAGTAGCAGACCCTCTAAAAATCAACTTAATGAGAAACATGTCATACTCTGAATCATAAAACATAGCAGAGAGAAATAAAATAAGAACCTGAACAAAAGAAGAGATTAAGAGTTAGAAAACTCAAAATTAAATTAAAATTCTCCTTAGATATAAACTCCGTGACCATTAAAATTGCAGTAGTGTGTGTATGAGTCGGGGGCATGGGCACACGGGAACGGAGGGAGAAAAACCACTTTTTTAGTGGGGGGTCGTCGTGGGCGCTACCCAGTGCTGCTCCTGAGAGTCGCTGGATTTGAACCGCCAAGTTCACGGGCCACAGTCCTGCACTCAACCACTTAAACCACCGGGGCTCAGCCCTAAAAAGCCACTTTTAAACATTTGAAAATGCAAAACGCTTAAGTAAGCCAATGCAATTTTAAAGAACAAACTTGGCATATTTATACTACAAAGTATTAAATAGAAAGCTATAACAAGGCAAAGTGGTATTGATATAATAGACCTGGGGAGTAAGGAAGTAAAATAGATTGTCCAGATTTTCAATTTTTATGTTTAGTTTTCTAAAACAAAACCGAAAAACACTACCATTAAGTCAATTCTGACTCAGAGACTGTTGGAGGACAGAGTAGAACTCCCTTGTGGGTTTCCAGAATGGAACAGCTTAGCCTCTCCTTGTGGTTAGCAGCCCCGAATGCAACCCACCCACTGTACCACCAGGGCTCTTGATTGTCTAGACAAGCTCTGCAATTTAGCAGGAAAGGATGGTCTTTGCAATAAATGGAACTTCATCGAGTGGATAAACCAATTGCTGTAAGATATTTTTTCAGATATCTATATGGATATAGATGAGCTGTTGACATTTACATCCAACCATGTACCAAAAAATTTCTAAAGACTGTAGAATGAAATGGTGTACCGAAAACTACCAGCATCTTGAAGGATACATAAAGAAATAGTCTTAGGAAAGATACTTTAGACAGTGTCTAAAATGCACTGCTCAAAAATTGATTAAAATGTATTTTGCTTATGGTTAAAAAAGTAGAAGGAAAGAGCAAGGCTAAATTGGGAGAAGATATCTGCAAATATGTGTCCAACAGGACTCATTTGGAATATACAAACCATTCCTAGAAATCAATAAGGAAGTCAGTTCAGCTTTACAGAAGAGGCAAAAGAATCAAAAAGGTATATGAGTTACCTTTTAAGTCTATCAAAAGTTACCAACAATCTTGAGAATATGCAAATTTTCAAAGATTGTCACCACTCACCCAACAAAATAGAAAAAATTAAGGACAAATGATACCTGTGCTAGCAAAAATACAGAGAAGTATATCCCAAAGTGAGCTATCCTGCGCCCTGGGCGGAGGAGGGGAAAGGGAGGAGGGATAGAAGTGCTGCAAAAGCAGATAGCTTTTCATCCTGACTTCTGAGTGTTCTGTCTCTGATCTCTCTAGGTGATGTGGTCATTCAAGTGTGCACATGGTGTAAAATTCTAACATTTGTGCATTTAAGATTAACGTACTTTGTTTACTGTGTGTAATTTCTCAAAAAAGTTCTAAGTAGTAATATAATTTACCCTGTACATAAAAATTTTTAATGCCTTAAAATTTTAATGCGCATCAGGAATAAGTAATTTAAAATCAAAATATGTTGAAATGTTTTTCTTCTGGTCCATAATCTTAATGTAAAATAGAAGTTTGCATTCTAAATACTCTGCAGTCTTATGAAACCTGGATGCTTGTGAATTTGTGTCAATTATTTAATCCCTTAATATTGTAAAGTGGGAATATAATTTCCCTCTCAATTCCTTGGATTAGCAAAAGAATTAAATGAGATGACCAATGTAAAATTGCTTTGCACCTAGTTATATATCTAGGTTTATTGTATTTTCACAATCCATGGAGACAATGTCTAGCCTCATGCCCAAATACTGAAATCCTGTGGCAATTATCATAATGACCAAGTTACTGTATATAATAATAGGTGATTCAAGTGTTTTTTCTTTTTTGGATAGTAGACAAATGGCAGTGAATTTGGTATTTTTCTTTTGGTGCTAAATTTGAAATGTTCTTGGAGACAACAGGAAGCACACTAAGCCCTCCAAACTATTTTCTAAACATTTGACTCATGATTCCAAAGGATCATTCTTTTGTAAGGATCAAAAGATCTTTCACTTCTGACTGCATCTCAGCAACTGCTAAACTACCATTGAATATGAATATGAAATGTACCCTTCTCTTTGTGCCACTATAAGGGCTGTCTGCTCCTGTAAAGATTCTGTCTTGTCTCAGAAATGACAGGAACAGTTATTCTCTGCCTCATAGGGTCCCCATAAGTTGGAATAGACTAAAATGACAGTGGAGATTGAGGCAGACAGGGTACTGTCAGTTTCCCCTGCAGATATTGATTGTATGTTATCTCTTAGTTTTAAATAAATTAATTGAAGGAAAGTGCATTTAGAACAGTGGAACTCAAGATACTTGGGGTCTTTTTGGGGAGTGGGGGGTGATCATTACTGCCCTGGTGGGAGTAGGAAACCCAACTTTGCACCTGGAGAGCTGCTGCTGGATTTGAACTGGCAGCCCTGTGGGCCACAGTCCCACACACAACCACTACACCACCAGGGCTCAGCTCAAGATCCTCTTATGGCATGTAATTTTATATTTTATGATAAATTTTTAGTTTCTGTGCTTTAGTAGTATGGCTTAAAAGTTAAGTGTACCTCATTAACCTAAATTATTCACTTGGGAAGCCAAATTTAAACCAATAAATAATTAGGAAACAAAACAAATATGGGACAAAATTTTAACATTGTACCTTGAACACTCCAAACTCACACATTAAAGTTGCTTTATTATAATGAAATTTTAATACCCTAAGTGTTTTATTACTAAAGGATCACAAACAGGAGTTGTGAAAAATGTTGTAAAAGCCAAGGGTGTTTTCTTTTATACATGAACATTGATGAGTTTCTCAGGTATTTGTTGAATGTCTATCTGATGCTCACCTACCAAATTACATTTTACCAAATACATTTTAGCAAGAAATGTGTGGACTTTGCTGTGAAATTAGAAATGAGAAGGAATGAAAGTATATTGAAATCCAGTCTCTGATTTGTTTTTCTCAGTGCCTTTTCAGTTAAGATTAAATGGGAACTGGTGGTATATTTAAGATTAACAAGAAAGAGCCAGTGAAGTAGGTGAGGATAAAAGAGGAATTACAAGTTCAGTTCTATAGAGCAAGTAAGACACTCCTCCATATACCATCACTTCTACTTCATCCAGCTCTGGCAATTACTGAGTAGCCATAGTTCATTCATCGTAATAAGGATTTATTGAGCTAAGTAAATAACTTTTAGAGCAGCAGTTCTCAATCTGGGGGTCGCCACCCCTCTGGGGGTCGAACGAACCTTTCATAAACAGCAAAATTACAGTTATGAAGTAACAGCAAAAATAATTTTATGATTGGGGGAATGTATTAAAGGGTCGCGGCCTTAGAAGGTTGAGAACCACTGTTTTAGAGATTTTTTTTTAATAGAGTGCTGTTTTGTGACCACAGTTTATTAAATATATCTACTGCCATCTAGTCCATTTCAAGGCTATAAATCATCAGGGAATAGGCAGCTTCATCTTCCTTCCTCGAAGCCACTGAATTTGAATCCCTAACTCTGCACTTAGTGCCACCAAGATGGACTCCTTATAGAATTTCTGCATCTAACACCTTTTAGGTGTTTGGGTTGAACAGAAAATGGAGGTTACCAGTGCTATAAAATTCTTGATACTGTTAATAGTATTTCAAGAAGTATCACTTGTTAACAACTACTTACTACTCTCCCTTTCTTCATAGCCACTGATTCTGGTCTTCCGCTAGATGCATTTCATGTAGTGCTGGTAGTTTCCTGAAACTACAGTGCTTGCTGTCCCTGAAACATTTCAGACCTCTTGGGCTGTGTGTTGGTGGCAGCAGGCTTGAGAAAGTATTCGTGGGTACCAGCAATAGGAACCAAAGAGCCTAGACAAGCTGCATAAGGAACAAGGCATCTGGTAGTTTGCTGCCTGTATGCCTTTTCTGCTCTTCAAAATAATGATTTTTTTTCAGGATTATTATTTATAGGAAATTGACTATTTTACTCATTGTTTATCAGTACGAGGATGTCGTCCAGGGAAAATTGTGCAGATGACTGAAGCAGAAGTTCGGGGCTTATGTATCAAGTCTCGGGAGATCTTCCTCAGCCAGCCTATTCTGTTGGAATTGGAAGCACCACTGAAAATTTGTGGTATGTAAACAAAGTTGCAAAGTTTTTTTGTGAATCACTTATGTTTTTCTTCCCCCGTTAGCATTGAAAATGATCTAGAGAAAAAATGTTTTGATTACGGGGTTTTGTAGGTTTAATTTCCTAAAGATAAAAATTTATTAAAATGGTAAGTTAATAGACAAATGCAATGTCTGAAGATTTCTTAGAAATAAATAGGAAAGGAAGAAAACAGTAGAAAATCACCCCAAAGTTGAAAGAGATCTTGAAAGGAAACAAAGTGGTCTATAAACATATCTTCTCAGCCTTACTAGTAATCAAAGATGTACAATTTAAAATAAGCTCCCAACCTAAATGAAATTGCAAAGTGTTTAAGATTGACATCGAGTATTATCCAGGATTATGGCTAAATAAACTTTCTAAGATGCTGATAAAAATTTTGGGGGCCACTCTTCCAACCTTGTTGTTAGGTTCATTTGTTTTGAAAGTCAATGTGTTCTTATAAATATTAACATGGCTTTTGACCAAAAGTAAAATCTTATGACATTAACTTAATAGATCTCAGCTACAAGATTGTTGTCCGATGTGTTTACTTTGAAGATTCTTGTATAGATATTTTTAAAAACTTTTAAATTTCACATTCGAAGAGAAGGAAGCATGCTGTAAATACTGTATTCATGCTAGGTTTTTGTTTTAATAGGTTTATTTGTAGTGACTCTCTTGTGTATGATAATAGTTGTAATGTGCTCATTCAAGGATTTTTCACAAAGGTTTTGTTTTGTTTTTTCTCTGTTTCATGTTTCTTAGGCTCCACACTCACACCCTGTAGCCTGCATGTAATGTGCTCTTTGAATACTTATTATTCTCTTTCTTCATGAGGTTTATTAAAACATATGTTCTTATGTCCAGCACACAAGAGAAATTAGCTGAGTAAAGTTTGATTGGTTGAATGTACCTGTTCAGAATATCACCTTTAAGAAGTATTCATTTTTAAGTTTTGTGGAAATGATCATCCCTGCTGTTTTAATGAAGGAAATGTAGTTACTTATAGGTAATCTTAAATATAGAATGATTAAAAGTTTTGGCAAGATATTCTTTAAAGTATCTTACAGAATACAATCAAAGTCAGGATTTCTAAATCTTTAATGTCTTACGATTTGGAATAACTGAGATTATTAAAACTAAGTTATTCAAGAAAAGGTACAGTAAATTACCTCAAAATTTGTGCGTTATAAAATGTATTTTCTCACATTTCCTATGGGTCAGGATCTGGGTATAGCTTAGTTGGGTCCCTTGGTCTCTCACTGGACTCAAAGGTCAGCTGGTTGCATTCATCTCCAGGATCATCCAGGGAAGGATTCATCCTTTGCCACCTGGACTTCTTCAGATAGCAGCTACACAATGTAGAAGTCACAGTCTTGTTGCCTTATCTCAGGAGTGACAGTCCCATTGGTTTTGCATTATTAAACAAACAAGTCACTATTCTCAGGAGAGAGAATTACCCAAAGAGTAATTAAATAGACGCTTCCTACAATAGTAACCTTTTCTACAACCAACCTTTTCTATTTTTAGGAGATATTCATGGACAATATACAGATTTACTGCGATTATTTGAGTATGGAGGTTTCCCACCAGAAGCCAACTATCTTTTCTTAGGCGACTATGTGGACAGAGGAAAGCAGTCTTTGGAAACCATTTGTTTGCTACTGGCTTATAAAATAAAATATCCAGAGAATTTCTTTCTCTTAAGAGGAAATCATGAGTGTGCTAGCATCAATCGCATTTATGGATTCTATGATGAATGTAAGTAAAAATTAAAATCTAGAAAAATAATGAATGGAAAATGCCCTTATTATTTTCCAGTTCAAAAGTTCCTTGGGTTCAGCACTATTAGACACAGACCCAGAAACAAAGACTTTTGTAGACAAAGAACCTAAATTTGAGAAACATTAGTCCTAGGAATCTCTGTGGTTGTATTTCAAGCTGACTCACTGTGTTAGTCCGGGTTGACTTGAGAAATAAATCTAGAGACACTCGTGTTGTATAAGAAGAGCTTTATATCAAAGAGCAGTTGAATATTAAGAAAATATCCCAACCGAGTCCAGATCACGCCCATTCATCCCATATTAGCCCCGATCCCCGATACCAGTCTATCAATTCCTCTTCAGACTCAATCCAACACATGCAGTGATGCTGGATGCAGAAAGATCACAGGCCAGTGGGTGGAAAGTTGTGTGGACTGGGTGGTGGAAGCATCTCTGCTGGCATGGGGAATGGCTTCTCCAGTTCCAGGACTCTGGCTGCTTTCAGCATAACTCCAAGGGATTTGTCAATAGGAATGTCTAGCAGAGAGTGTGTGCGTCCTTCCTCCAGGGAGGAAGACAGGATTTCCCACAATCCTCAGAAGACCATCCCCAAATGGAGACCTCGTTGACTATGAACAGACTAGACTGTATCCCGTTGTTCAAGTTGACAGGAGATTATGTAACTGCCACATTAGCTTATTCAACTGAAAAGCCTCTTTAAGTTTGGTTTCAAAGCCAACTATTCTGGTGAAGCACAGGGTCAGTAAAGAGTGACCGCTGGTTTTCTGGGTCCACATTTGAGCTCTCAGCATTCTTGTGACGTGAGTGGGACCTTTATCAACTCTGCATCACAAGAACTGACAAATTCTATGCCACTATTTTACCTTGAAGTTTTTTTGGAATTCTGCACCTACAGACCTAGAGAAACAAAGTTGCATATTCAGGAGTCTTTGTTATACTCTTGACCAGTAAGAAGTCACTGCTATTCTTTTATAATAATAGTATTTCCTTGGGTCTCTTGGGTTTGCTTGTAGAGTATGGCAGTGAGTATCTTTATTTGGTTAGCTGTAACTTAAAGTGAATATCTCTTTTCTTTTTTTTTTTAGTCTGTCCCCCTCCCCCCCAATCTTTACACTTGAAAAGAGTGTTTAAAAATTTGTGGGAAAACTCCCATTATCTTTCAGTTTCATTTTTCCATGACCTTTTTTAAAGCCCCTTTTTATTGTATAGTCTTTTCTAAACCTAGTGAATCTTTCTGATTCATATGCTCATATGACAGCTATTTGAGGACACGGTACATGCAGGTACTCCTGCTCCCTGGGAACACAGCTGTTCATTTGACAGATGTTCTCTGAGGGAATTTTATGCTCTAGTTAGAATGAGTATTTGTTTTTATATTTTTATGTCTGTTATGGAATGTTTGAATTAGACCATTTGAGAGGAAATAGATTTCGTATGTCAGTCCAGAACCATCTTCCTAAAACTATACCAAAAATATTCTTAAAGAATGAAATATAAACCTGAATAATCAACCTGACATAAAATTGTGTGTGTGAAAACAGCTTGTAAACTCAGCTTTGAGTTTTACTTATTCCTTGGAAAGCGGGCTGTGGCATAAAAAAAGAGAAATTAGTATGAGTACCTTTAATCACTTGCTTAGGTTAGTTATTACAACATATTACCAAATTCAGGAAAGTCAAGTAACTAAAAAGGTGAACTAACCCTTGAGTTTGTCTTTATACCTGTTTAAGGTAGAGTACAGGAAAATTACAGCCTTTGTATCTGTGTATATACTTGTTGCAGTGCCAAGCTGTAATTCACTCAAAAGTGTTTGCCAGTTAAACACTTGGAAATTATCCTTTCTTGGCAGCAAGTTTACACTGTATTACTCAGTGTGTTAGTGTTCAGTGGACGGTCTCCAGAGGCACCCTTGGGCTTCTGCTTACTTATTTGGCTAGGTATTTACCTATTGTGCCACTGGCAACTAACAATACCTTCTGGTTGCCAACTATCCATTTATGTTATCCCTATTCCCAGTATTTCCAGTAATATCACTATGCCATTTTTTTAAACCTGTTGCTGTTGAAAAATTAAAAATTAAGCACCTTCCAGAGGAAGGGACCAGTTGGCAAATAACATAGAGGATGCTCGTTAGCTTATGAAATAAAAACAACCGTGTTGAAAGAAAAAAAATAATCTATTATACTGCTTCAAAGTTGCTGTTACGGTGACCTTAAAAGACAAAATTGTTTGATGCTTTTGTTTTATAAAACCCTTAGCACAGTCTTTGAAAGTCTTTAAACTTCCTGACCATGTTGGATGTTTTTTAAATTGATTATATTTTAGTCTTTTTTTTTTTTAAGTTCAAAATATGTGAAAAAAATAAAAGGTACACTTGTATCACTAATTCAGCATAGGGGAGCAGGTGGAGGGGCAGAGTACAAGATAAAGCAATAAACAAGAAAAAAATCAGACTTATTCACAATGCAGTTGCTTTCAAATAGCAATTGAAAAGAGCTGTAGATTTTTAGTAATAGTTGTGTCATAATTCTTAGATTTAATTATGCCATAATTAGTATGTAGGTAGGTTAATATGCTAACATTTCTGTGTTGGACTTAAAAAGTTTATGGGAAAATTACATTGTCTTTTCATGCCATTTCCACAAATTTTGATTGGAGTACTCATCTGGATGGTTTATTTCTTGTTATTTAATACCTGCTTGTTCCTTTTATAGGCAAACGAAGGTTTAATATTAAATTATGGAAAACCTTCACCGATTGTTTTAACTGTCTGCCGATAGCTGCCATTGTGGATGAGAAGATCTTCTGTTGCCACGGAGGTAGACTCATTTACTTTGTGGAGTTTTCCTACACTGCTTTCACTATTAGAAAACCCATGATAAATAAGATTCTCTGGAAAACAAAATAGCTCTTCTGTGAACACTCAGATATAAACGCTGTTTTGTTGTTACCTGCTGTCAAGTTGGTTCTGACGCAGAGTCGTCTTATGTGCAGCAGAACAAGACACCCTCTGGGGCTGTGCCCCCCTTAGAGTGGTTGCTATGTTTGAGCCCATTGTTGGAGCAGCTGTGTCAATCCACCTTAGCCAGCACCCATTTCACAGCCAGAGGATCCAACAGAATGTGGATCGCCAAGAGTGCTGTCACTGCTATCACATGCAAGTCAGAATTTGCTGGAGGGATTTCAAAACTGTTGCCACAGCACAGGAACAGAGAATGACCAGATGCTGAAGCGTAATTCATAAAGAGGACACAGAGTGTCGGTATCCGCTGACTCACAGTTGAAAGCAGAGACCATCAGAGAACTGTGTGTGTTTTTGACTACGCAAAGCATTGAACCCCGTGGATCACAATAAACTAAGGATAATATTGAGAAGCGCGGGAATTCCAGTACACTTCTGGTCTTTGTGAGGAGCCTATGCCTAGACCAAGAGGTTCCATACAACATAGGAATACTTCTTGCTTTAAAAGCAGAAAAGGTGTGGGTTAACATTATATCCTTTCACTATGCTGACTTAATTTGTATGCACCATACCATACATGACCCTAGAAGCTGGGCCTATGAAGAAGAAAGTATTAGCAACTTAAGGATTTACAGATGACAACTTTGCTTGCTGGAAGTCAGAGGGACTGGAAGCATTTACTGAAGAAAATCAGAGACTGCACACTTCAGTGTGGATTTAATCTCAGTGTGAAGAAAACCAAGATTCTCACAACTGAGCCGACAACATCGTGATAAATGGTGTAAAGATTGAAGTTGTCAAGGATTTCATTTTTGCCTAGATCCATAATCAGTGCCCATGATAGCAAAGGATGTATTGCATTGGGTACTTCTGCTGCCTAAGATCTCTTTGTTGTTGTTGTTGTTGTTGTTGTTTGGGGGCATCACTGCCCTCTGGTGGTGGGAGTAGGAGGCCCAGCCCCACTGCTGGAATTGAACCTCCATCCCAGTGGGCCGCAGTCCCGCGCACAACCACTACTCCACCGGGCTCAGCCCTCTAAGACCTCTTTAAGATGCTGAAGAACAAACAACACTCAGAGGACTTAAGTGCCCCTGACTCAAGCTGTGGTGCTTCCAGTTTCCTTATAAGCACATGACAGTTGGGCAATGGATGAGGAAGGTCACAGAATAATTGATGAATTTGAATTATAGTGTTGATAGAGATTATTGAAAACGCCACGAACTGCTAGAGGAATGAACAAATAGAAGTACAATCACAGTGCTTAAAAGTGGAGATAGACTCCATCTCACATACTTTGGACATGTTATCAGGAGATCAGTCCCTGGAGAGTGACCACCATGCTTAATAAAGTAGAACAACAAAGAGGAAGACCTTCAATACGATGGATTGACATAGAGACTGTCACAGTGGTTTCAAACAAAACAGTTATTAGGGTGGTACAGGACCAGGCGGTGGTCTTGCTTCATAACAATGATCAAATCACAGTGTCAGATCAAACTGAGATTCATAATTCAGTGTGTTGATTGCTAAGGCAACATTAAAGTACATTATTGGTCCTGGATTAAGATTTCTTCTAAGGTATCAGTACTATGTCTTCGTATTTATAGGTCTGTCACCCGATCTACAATCTATGGAGCAGATTCGAAGAATCATGAGGCCTACTGATGTCCCTGATACAGGTAACTATAGAGAAAAGTTGCACTCACTGATTTTCGGGAAACATTAGCATATTTGACTTTTTAAGTTTAATTATATGAATAGAGTTGGGTTTTTTTTTAACTGTCAGAAAACCACACATAGCTAATATAAAACATTTCACTTTGAACTAACCATCTCCCAGAAGTAAAAACACAAAAGCCTTATATTCAGTACCATAATATGATTCAATTTTATCAAAGATCTTAAAATTGACTTATCTATTATTTCCTTATTTCACATGTGAATTAGATATGCCTTTGAATTGGTAAAAGAAATCCTCAATAAAATTAACTTTGTTTGCTGAGGATATAATTTGCCTTTTAAATTATCTAGTATGAGTAATTAGTTTTAGTTATTTTCTTCTTCGTTGATAAGTTAGCGCTCTTAGGGCTCTAGAGAAATATATTATGAAATTGAATGCTTTGGTCCTTCAGAATAGTTAATTTGCAGTAAAAGAAAAGAAAAAGTTCCAGTTGAAGATAATATCCTGTGTTGATTAATTATTCAATTATATTTTTATAAATGACCGAAAGACCTAGTTGTCACTTACATATTTTTCTATTGGTTATAAAGTATTTATGATTACTCATTACAAAAGACTCATGTGATGTAGTGGTTAATATGCCGCTTGGCAAACTTTTGACTGGCTATTTCAGCCAACCCAAACTAAAACACCAAACTCATTACCATCAAGTTGAAGTCGATTCATCGTGAGCCTTCCTAAGCAGGTACTAATGAAAAGGTCCATTGTAGAGACTCAACCAAACTTGTCCATGGGGGACAGAATGGCAGTCATAAAGATTACCGCCTTGGAAACCCTATGGGGCACGTAGATCTAATCTGTCCTGTCGGGTCACTGTGAGTCAGATTTGTCTAGAAAGTGAAGAATTTTGGGTGGTTTTGTTTTTGGTAGTACTAATTAGCCATTGACATAAAAACGTGAACATTGACTGAATTGAATACAGTCAAGTTCTACTTTTTTAGTTACTTTGTCTGAAATAGTTGTTTTCATACTCTTAAAAGCATTAATATAACCAAAATTGACCATTCTTCTTTTCTAGTGTAGATTTTTATTTTTTTATTTTAAAAATCATTTTATTGAGAACTCTTATAGATAACATGTTATATCCCACAGATCAGGCATATTCAGCAGTGTTGTACAATTGCTACCATAATCATTTTCAAAATACTTTCTTTCTTGAGTTCCTTTATAATTAGCTCCCCTGCACTCCCACCTTCCTCCAATGTAGATTTTTATCTTTTTGATGATTTTTGTGACAGGAAAGCTATCACTCATTAGATAGTTGCTCACTAAACTTGTTTTTCATATAATGTACCAAGAATTTCTGGGTGGCACAAAGTTGAAGCACACAGTTACTAGCCAAAAGCTTGGTAGGCACGTCGGAAGTCAAGGCTGGTCCACCGCTTCAGTAGGTCACATGCAAACATGGTGAAGTTCTGCTCTGCACACACAGTTAGCATTGTTGTGTGCTGTGGAGCCAATCCCAACTCTTAGCCACTTACAGAGAAGGGTAGAAGTACCCCGAGTTTCTATGATAGTCCTTAAGAAGCAGATGACTGCTTCTCCCATGGAGCCACTCAACCTTGAGTTCACAACTGAAAGCTAAACTAGAGCTTCCTACTAATACAGAGAAAGTACCCAAACTATTCCTAGATAAGCATGCATTTTCAACATTTATTCCCAAGTGTTATCGGATTGTGTGGTACATGCACTCAAAATCCAGCAGCAGCTGAGCCCCGGTGGTGTAAGTGGTTGACCGTGGGACTGTGGCCCGCAGGCTTGGTGGTTCAAATCCAGCGGCTGCTCTCAGAAGCAGCGCTGGCTATCTCCCACGACCACCAGTGGGCAGTGATTTCCCCCCCCCCCCCCCCCCCCCCAAAAAAAAATCCAGCAGCAGTATCATGCTTGACTGCTCATCACTGAACATTATCAACTATTGTAAACTGTAGTGCAGAACCACCAATGTCAACCATATCGAGTGCTGCATGTTGTGAAACTTAAATGTCATCACAATTTAGTTTGATTATAAAAAGGTAAAAAGTCTTTTTCTTATCGTGGGCTGCTGCTAGTGGGTTTCGGGAACCCGAAAATTGAGTGGTTCATCATGCCCCAGAGACTGTCTGCTGTTTTTGCTCCTGTCATCATGCCACAAAAGGAACACACTAAGTTCTATTGTGATCGCATTGGGTATCGTCTGGATTACCGAGAGAAAACGAGAAAGGTGCAGTCAAAGGCTCATGAACGTTCAAAGAATGGGAAAATGACTGCTCTGAAAGCCAAGGTCTCTCTTAATCAGTGTTGTGCTGAGAAAATACAAATGAAAAAGATTATCAAGGTACATAAAAAGAGAAATATCAAAGAAAACATTGATGAGAAGACTCCACAAGGTGTAGGGGTCTGCTTATCTGCTAGACAGAGGACAGTTCAAAGCTAATGTACTTTGCAATATGATTAAACCAAAATGAAAAGGGAAAATGGGAAGTCCCTCTGTCCTAAGTCTGTGCTCAGGGGGAAACGAAAATGAACTAAAGGTTATTTGAACAGAGAGGAGGAAAAAGAAGGCATGCAAAAGGATGGTTACCAAAGTCTGTGTTTTATTAGGGATGGCTTTACACAGAAACCACTAAAATCTGATTAATCAGCCAACGGGCGTAATGTTTCAAGAAGGCACATGTTACACACCCTGAACTTAAAGTCACTTTTTGCTTACCAGTACTCAGTGTAAAGAACCTTTTGTCCCCGCTGTACACAACGTTGGGTGTTATTACCAAAGGTGCTGTCATTGAAGTGAAGTGTCATTGAAGCGAGTGCGCGGGCCTGGTGACGCCAGGAGGCAAGGAGATTGGGGGGAAATAAGCTCAGGGTGCCTACAGTCCTGAACATGTTGGCTGCACAAATGCAGCCTCATTGGTTTGATGGCAGTTCACACAAGGAATCTCCCCTTTATCTGTGGAGATGACAGTTGAATCAGGAGAGTCACCACTGTTGCCCCGTTTCTGAGTCCCACTCCACAGTTTACATCTCTGAAGTCAGCGAGAGGACTATTTATACGAAAAACAAAACATTAAAATGGCCCAGCTGTTAAAAGGGAAAAATCAAGCATATTTTTGATTGCAATGACAATATAATTCATTAAACCTAATGGAAGTTATCTAAATAGTATTTTTAAAATTCTATTTTTAAATTAAGGTATAATCTAAAATATATATTTCAAATCATCTCTTAAAGGTTTTTGTTACTAAATTAGCGAGTTTTTATTTAAATCTTAAGTTACACGTATGCTAGTTTAGTATGTATCGAAATAAAAATATACTTTATTGAGAAGTTATTGAGTGCTAAGAAAAATTGTTTTAAGTTCTGGCTCAAAATGTATTGAGAGCTGAGCCCCGGTGGTGTAGTGGTTGTGCGCGGGACTGCGGCCTACTGGGATGGACATTCAATTCCAGCAGCAGCTCTACAGGAGCAAAGCGAGGCCTCCTGCTCCCACCACCAGAGGGCAATGATGCCCAAAAAACCAAAACAAAAAAAAATGTATTGAGATTCTAATATATAAATGTATCTAGCTGGTTTGGTTGTTCATTGTTACATTACTCTGTGGTTCTTACCTTGAATCCAGTGGTATTTAAGAACTCCAGGTGATGGTTCTCAGTATTCAACTTTTTAGTGCTGACTCCCAAGGTCAGCAGTTTGACATTCCCAGCCACTCAGAGAAAGACAGTTTTGGAAACCACAGGGGCAGGTCTGCTCTGTCCTGTAGGGTCAGGTGGAATCTGGACCTCCCGGAGGGCTGAGTGTGGTTTGGGAGATTCTAATGTAGGGTTGATATGAGTCAGAGTCAACTTGATAAGGGTGAGTTTGAAGTTTGGACATTGTCATATTTTCTAGGTAATTCCTAAAGCAACTGTATTTGAGTTGTGCCTATTTTATTTTCACACTGGAATCATATATTCTATGAGTATGTCATAGGAATCTATGGAAGCAGAATAGAAAGTATGATGATTATAGTTTGTACGCTTTATGCAATCAGCTTCGATCGAAAAGTTTATGAATTGAGAATACTCCAGTGGGTTTCGTATGGTGCCACATTTCTGAAGACATAATAGCAAAGTTCTTTATGAAATACCAGAAATAGAAATTAAGAGTATGTTGCCAATAATTCTAAAAAGCTTTTAAATAATCTCCCTGAGAAAGACAATTTGTACTATGACTCAAAAGAAAGACTTCCTTTCCTGCTAAAGCTGCATTGTAAAGTTTGTATTATCAAAAGAAGTCTTGAAGTTGAGTCATCCTTTAGATACCATAGTTCTTCGAAAAGTACTTGGCATACTCTCAATTCTCTCTTAATCCCACTATAATTTGACTTTCCCTCAGTCATTGTCTACCCCCCTCCATCTAAAAATTCCTTTCATTAACTTGATAATCTAATTATGAAGGGCATATTTTTAGACTTTGTCTTACACCACTGCTTCAGGACATACGCCAGAAACTTAACAGTTTCCCACTGATAACAAATTTCAGTCTCTGTTCTAATTTCATACCTTTGTTTTGACTATTGTTACTATTTTTGCTATCTTCCCTCTCTTGCCCGTCCTTTGAATATTTGGATTGCCTGGAGCTTCTTTACTGGACTTCTCACAGTATGTGAGGTACCCCTCAAACTGAGCCTCATTTGTTCTTGGAGGGCAATAATGCAGTTGGAGTTTGTCCCAGCAGGTCAGACTAATCAAGCTTTCTATTTAGAGGTTCTGAGAAGATTGCATAACAGCCTGTGACCAAAAAGGCCTGATTTGTGGCAATTAAGGGACGGTTCTGCCACCATCACAGTGTACCTGCTCATGCAGCCATCACAGTGCGCCTGTTTGGGCCAAAAACCAACGTGCCTCTCTCGCTCCATGCACCGTACTCCCCTAGCCTTGCTCTGTGCAACTTCTTTTTTCTGCAAATGAAGAGGGAGATGAAAGGACAATAATTTGAGGACATAGAAGAGGTGAAGAAAAAAAACCGAGGGAGCATCCCATCAGCCATCCAAACAGATGATTTTGAAAAATGTTTCCAAGAATGGAATTGCAGATTTGATAAAGTGTGATGAAGAGTAGACTTTGAAGGTGATAGGTTGCTTTGTTAACCAAAACAAAAAAAAACTTAAATACCTAACTTTGGAAAACAATTCCAGATTTTTTGTGTGGTGACACCTTGTGTATTTCCAATGTAGGCTAAGACCCTTGACAATGTCGACTACTATTATAATGACATGATAAGTATTTCCAGCCTTGACCTCCTAACGTTTTCCAAAGTCTATCATTCCTTTATGTGTTTAAAGCCCTCTGTGCCTCAGTAGAAAATTTTCTTACCTCTAATCTGTATCTCAGATGGAATTCTAGTGAAATCTCAACTGAATTTTTGATGAAATTAGAAAAGCTGATTTGGAGGATTATGTGGGCAAGGAACTGATCAAGAATAACCAAAATAATCCTGAAAGAAAAATAATATTATTTGCCTGATATAAGGATTTATTTAAGAGTGATAGTTATTAAAATTACTTGTTCTCCTTTAACTCAACCCAAGGGTGGCCAGGCAAGACGTGGTTGCTTTAATGAAAAGGGGGAACATTCAAAAGGCTGCATCAGGTTGGCAAACTGGCTTGCAAACCAAAATGAAAATAAACTATCATAGTTCAATGTATAATTTTAAAAAGAATTTCAGATAATGGTGATTTTATTTGTGAAAATATATTTATGATTCTTGAATAATTTCTAAATTGATGAGAGGGACAGATTGACTCGTCTCCAAAGTTTGGCAGCCCTTGGGTTGGGTTATAGGAGAACAAGTAATTTTTAGTGGTAAATAGAAAGCAGAATAAGAGTTTGGATAAAGAGTTGAAATATGACAATAGACACACTTTATACATTTTGAGACTTGTGGTGGTGGCTTTTTAAAATTGTTTTGATTTTATTCTTTAAAGGTTTGCTCTGTGATTTGCTGTGGTCTGACCCAGATAAGGATGTGCAAGGCTGGGGGGAAAATGATCGTGGTGTTTCCTTCACTTTTGGAGCTGATGTTGTCAGTAAATTTCTGAATCGTCATGATTTGGACTTGATTTGTCGAGCTCATCAGGTATGAAATAAAAAGCTGTGAGTATTTTAGTATCTAGTAACTTCTTCATGCCAGGTCTTCTCGTTTTATTTTTGAGGAAACTTGGACACAGGAAAGTTAAATTACTTTTTCCAGGGAATCAGGAGGAGGAGAGGCAGAAGCAAACCTAGAACTTATAATTACCAAATATAGTGATTTGGTCACCTTTATTTCTCACCCTCTTAGAATATTTTTAAAAAATTTTTTGAGTGCATTATAATTCCAACATTTTCAAAGGTTTCTTGAAACATTTTAGACAGTATTTGGTCTTTATGTCTTTCTTTAATTTTATATATGTATATATATACATATATATATATATATATATATAAAATCAAATTGTGTAGCCTTGGATTTCGATAAGAACAAGAGATATTTTTGCAACAATTAGGGAAATTGTATTGAAACTGAATAATATATACAAATCATTGTTCTACTCATAATGGTATTTCATAAGAAGAAGTTACTGTTTTTCACGTACATGCTGAAGTGTGTGGAGATGAAATAGCCTATCTGGCATTTGCTTTAAAATGCCAGCAGTGTAGGGAAGGGTGGTGGAGGAAGGATACATGAATGACCGAGGAAAATCCTGTTAGTGATTGAATCGGGTAGTGAGGGAAGGGGAGATTTTTAAATATTTGAACTTTTGTGAATATTGGAAAAATTCTCATTATTAGAGTACATACTAGGGAGTTATTGAAGGCTCGTGAAAAAAATTCCATGATCATAAATCACTTTCTGGGAACTTTTAGGGCCACTTCATATATTCAGATATTTATTTTATTTAGCTATTTATTTTATTTAGGTATTTATTTAAAAGCCCTCCACCATCAAATTGTGAAATTTGTAAGGAGAGTGTTGATAGTGACGTGAGTATATCCATTGATTAATTGATGAAAAATATTTCATTCGGTAATTAATGGAGTAATAATTAAGTACTGGGTTAATTAAGTAGTCCATTAATTATTGACTATTATAGCATGTGTTCACTGTTTGTTGAATAAGTGAATGATAAACCCAAGTTGATTAACAGTTCTTCAATATCTTCAATAGGCCAACATGTGGGATACATTGAATGAAAGGCAGACTTTAAAACCTCTCTTTAGACATGTAACTTAATTTGAAGCCACTGAAAAGATTTTAAATTTGTGAAAAAAATATTTTCCAAGATTTATTATTGAAGCAAAATTCATTGAAACTATTATATAAATACATGCTATTATATAGTTTTTGTCTTTTCCCTGAGGCTTTACACCTGCCAACACAGGTGACATTTGGCCACTTCTACCTGCTGTGTGGTCACTGCTTACCTGGAAAGAGTGTATATCACATCTATTCCTTAGCAGAATTTCCTAGCAGGTTATTTATTTCTTTTCATAGGGTTTTTTTGGGGGGGTTGGGGCACCACTGCCCTCTGGTGGGAGTGGGAGGCCCAGCCTTGCTCCTGGAGAGCTGCTCCTGGATTTGAACTGCCAAGCTAGAGGGCCGCAGTCCCACACTTAACCTAGTTGTTTTTTTATTTTATTTTATTTTTTTGGGGGGTGCATCACTGCCCTCAGGTGGTAGGAATAGGAGGCCCAGCCTTTGCTCCGTGGAGCTGGAATCGAACCTCCATCCCAGTGGGCCGCAGTCCCGCGCACAACCACTACGCCACCGGGGCTTAGCCCCTAGTTGTTTTTTTAAAATGAAGTCATGTTTCTAACTTTTTCACCAGTAAATCTTTATTTTTATGACATTAAAATAAACCTTTTGTTAAATTATATGATTTAACTAAATTTCCTAAGAGAATACCCTCCAGCATCAGTTTTTTTATCCTGTAGTGCTCCTGTCTCTGGTCTTTTCAAAAGTCGAGGTGGGGTGAGGTCTGGGTGTGTGTGTGTGTGTGTGTGTGTGTGTGTGTGTGGTGTATTGTATAGGCGTTTTTTTCTCAGAAAACTCCAAAATCCTTTCTGTTTGTATTCAAAATGTGTTCTAACACGGAGAGATTTATAGTGGAAAACAACATTTATTTACAAATATTTACTCTTGTGTTTTTAAAACCAAAAAATCTTCAAAGAATGCACAAACTAAGAAGCATCTACCAGGTATCAAGCACTGTGCCAAGATTGGGGATAGATAGGGTCACAATCTCATTGAAAACGTTAATAAACTACCATGTGTTCAGCTTCACAAATGGGTATGTCTGCTGCTGAGAGTAAACACAGTGCTTTATTGTGGAGGTACTTTCTTGTAACAGTTATCTTAGGGTAATATTGCTTGTCAACCAGAACCACTGTGCACTTTATCCCAACTCATGGTGACTTCATGTGTGTCAGAGTAGAACTGTGCTCCATAGGATTTTTGATGACTGATTTATGCGAAGTAGATCACCAGGCCTTTCTTCCAAAGTACCTATGGGTGGACCTGAACCTCCAGCCTTTCGGTTAGTAGTTGTATGTTTTCACTGTTTGTACAACTCAGGAATTCCTTGTTTATCAAAGACCTAAAATAGATTTCAAAAAGTAATTTTACCTATTGCAAATAATATGTCATTAATTATTCCTCAAACTTATAGAGCTGAGAAACAAATTGTTTAAATTACTTTGGAATTGACAGCAGTCTACAGAGCATGTTAAGTAATTGAAGAAATTTTTACATATAAAAATAAATGGTACACCGATAACTAATTTTAATGAGTATAATCTATAAATTCAGCTAAATTTACTAATTTTTTCAGTGTGTAATTATGTAATACTAACAAAATTAGAAGATGAAACTAGAAAAGGCTTTTGTAAAGTCTCTTTGTGTAGTTTGCTGTTCATTCAATTGAGTATTTTATGGTGTGTTCTTTATGCCACAAGGAAGTACATTATGTCCTACCTTTCTGCTGACACTATACCTATTAGCCTGTTTTTGTTTCATGAGTAACCTTGAAAATGACATTGTTTTAAAGTCTTACAATTTATTATTATTTCATGTAAGTTACATTCTTGCCTTCATAGAAAAGCTAGACCCATTTTAACAATAAAAACCATAATTGCCAAAGTAGATTTGTTTAGAATTTTGACACAAATCAAGTACGAATGGTTGAGAATTGCTGTAAATAAGGTCCAATTTGTTTTTCCTTTTTAAATTTCTTATGACAGGTGGTTGAAGATGGATATGAATTTTTTGCTAAACGACAACTGGTAACCCTGTTTTCAGCCCCAAATTACTGTGGTGAATTTGACAATGCTGGTGGAATGATGAGTGTGGATGAAACTTTGATGTGTTCCTTTCAGGTATGATACAAGTGTATAATAATCATAGTGCTTGTCAGTCTTATTGAGATCACTGCCAGGAAGGTTTTCTTTCAGATTTGTCATCTTTCCTACAGCAGTAGGTTTTCTTTCGAAGTGATTCTCACACATAGATTCCTTCGAGATTTCTGATGTGAGTCAAAAAAGTTCTAGGTTTTATGAAGGTTTTAGGAGGCCTAAGTAGTGCTGGTTTATCTTTGATTTTAGGTGGTTAAATTGTTAAAATCCTCTATGACTTGTTGGATAGTGACTTACATAGTAAAAATGTCACTACAATAAATAATTTAAGGAGTTTTCTTTTGCAGGACAAATGGGTGGGACAGATAACGGAGAGAGAATTACAAACTAAGAAGAGAATAAAGTAGAATTAAGGAAAAAAACAGTTTATATAATCTCAAAAACCAAATATAACACCAAATCCATTCTGTAGAGTCCATTTTGACCCATAGCAATTACAGGGCAGAGAAGGACTCCTTAGAATTTCCAGACCTTGACATCGTTGTGGAAGCAGACTGCCTACATCCTTATGGAGATAGCCCGATGGCCCTTGTTCAGCTGGCAGCCAGGTGCTTTAACCAAGGCTGCTTGTATATGTGGTCTTTACCCAGCTATAAACAAAGAAATTACCTACTTAAAGAGACCGGCTCTAGCTTTGATGTGCCACATATGTTGGCCCCAAATTGTCAATACTTGGTTTCTGTAGACTTTTTCCCCCTGAACAAGCATATGACTATATTTGTTTTTAATTCTAGAGGGGATTTTTAATCCCTTATTTCTAGTTTAAGGATGATAATCAGACCCTGTTCTTGGACAGTTGCCATACAGAATTAGATTAATATATTCTTTTCACTGAGGCATTGTGATGATTGGAATAATTCTTAAATAATAACATTTCATGGGTATTTTATATTTGAGGTTCGTGTTTCTTATGAAATTCATAAAAGGTTTCATCTATACTGCAGGTTAAAGATCTATTCGCCCACCAGAATGACTATAATTTAAAAGAATTCAGGTATTGTAGCAAGTGTTAGTAAGAAATAGCAATTGAAACCCTCATACGGGGCCACTTCAGAAAAACCGTTTTGACAGTTCCCCAAGAGCTGAGCATAGAATTCTCAAAACATCTAGCAATTCTTCTTCAGATGTCTGCACAAGGGAAATGAAAACGGCATCCAAGCAAGTACAAAGACTGTAACATCATGTGATTTTTCATGACCCCAAAGTAGAAACATCCCAAATAGCCATCAACCCATGAATGAATGACTAAACAAAATGTGACATATCTGTACAAGGACATAGCTGAAAAGCATTGACTTATGATACAATATAGATAAGCCTCAGAAACATGCTAAATGAAAACAGTTGGTCATAAAAAACCACACATAATTATTTCCATAGATAATTGCATTTAAGTGAAATAAGTAGAATAGGTAAATCAATAGAAAAGGAAAATAGGTTCGGATTGTGAGGCGACAAAGGACAAGAATGGAAAGTGACTGATAATGAGTTAAAAATATTTTAGAGGGCTGTGCCCCGGTGGCGTAAGTGGTTGAGTGCAAAACTGCAGCCCACGGGCTTGTCGGTTTAAATCCAGTGGCGGCTCTCAGGAGGGGCACCGGGTAGCCCCACAACCACCAGAGGCAGTGATGCCCAACTATATACACACACACACACACATATATACATATACATACACACACACATATATATATAAGGATTGGAGGAGAGTAGCAAAATAATCATTCCATAGCTCTATTGTGAGTGATGGCCACCCAGTTAGTTCATGAGGACCCCATTTGACAGAGTAGCACTGTCTCGGGGTTTTCTTGGCTGTGATTTGGTGGAGATGATCCTAGTACGTAGTTCCAGAAGGATGATTAAAACCAACATCTTTTGACTCACTATGAAGATAACACAATTTTGAAGAAATTTTACTTAAACCTAAAAAATGGATAATTGATAAGATTTATGTAGTAGAGCTTATGTGACTGAAGTATAAATGGAATGCTATATATTATTCAGTAGCATGTCATTCAGCTTTAATATAATGCTAATCAGTAAAACATTGATACCATCCTTATATGTGAGAAATTGTGTCTTTAAATTGAAAGCCAATTAAGTAACTTACTACGTGGAAAGAATAACATTGCTAATAAACTTTATTTTAAGATACTAAAACCATCTGAAAAGAAAGCCAAGTACCAGTATGGTGGACTGAATTCTGGACGTCCTGTCACTCCACCTCGAACAGCTAATCCACCGAAGAAAAGGTGAAGAAGGGGACTCTGTAAAGAAAACATCAGCTTTGTTAAGGACATACTTCATGATAGATAAGTGTGCACTGTAAAACCATCCAGCCATTTGACACCCTTTATGATGTCACACCTTTAACTTAAGGAGACGGGTAAAGGATCTTAAATTTTTTTCTAATAGAAAGATGTGCTACACTGTATTGTAATAAGTATACTGTTATAATATTCAACAAAGTTAAATCCAAATTCAAAATTATCCATTAAAATTACATCTTCACGTATCACAGTTTTTTAAAGTTGAGAAGCATCCCAGTTAAACTAGATGTGATAGTTAAACCACATGAAAGCATGATGATCCATCTGTGTAATGTGGTTTTAGTGTTGCTTGGTTGTTTGATTTGGGGGGGGGGGGCTTGTTTTGTTTTGTTTTTGTTTTGCTAGAATAATAGCAAGTATTTTTAATGTCTCCCCCCTCATCCAAACATTTTTAAAGGTGAACTACGGGAAGAGCTTTAAAGATACTCACTGACTTGTTTCCCCATGCTTTTACTTATTTACGTGCTTGTTTGATCTTCCTAAGAAAATGTATGCCTCAGTACAAGGAAAATGGGTTTCAAACATTGATTGCTCAAAAAATGCGTAAACTGTCCAGTCCAGTGATTTAATCAGTTTGGGCAAACTTTCCATCTGATAGTGAATACTTTGCTTTATACAGAAGTTGCCACTGATTTGGATTTGTGCAGTATAATTTTTAACTTATTGACGTGCTATTGCGCAGTAGCATTTCCTTTAACTTTAAGATAAGGCTCATATAGCATCACCTGACTAGGTGGAAATGTGATTACGTGGTACCTTGGCTTTAGGTTTTGATTCGCACGAAACATCTTTTGGCATGCTTAGCTTTCTGGTAACACCCTCACCTGCATTGGTTTTGTTTTTTGGGTTTTTGTTGTTGTTGTTGTTGCTGTTTTTAGATCCACAGAACACGAGAATCCTTTTTTGACAAGCCTTGGAAAGCTGACACTTTTTTTCACCCCTCTGTAAGAAGGATGTATTTAAGTGAATGCTGGTCAGTGGGACATTTTGTCAACTTTGGTTGTTGGGTGCTTAACTGTCTTAATATTGCCATGTGAATGTTGTATACGATTGTAAGGCTTCTGTCACTAAAGATTTTTATTCTGCTTTTTCATGATCAAAATTCATCTAATGTTGTAGAGAAATGCTTTGTAGTGAACTAATAGTAGCAATAATCTGTTCATGATCAAGACTTTATTGCAGCATTTCTTTTCCTGTTCTCTCTCTTTTTAAGAAAAAGGGGTTAATATTAACAAATGCAAGTTGAAAAGTCAACTTAAAAGATTATAATAAAACAAGAACTTAAAGGACAGATTTGAGACCTGTGGATGTGATTCTAAAAGCTTCTATTAAACACTGTCAAATTTGCGATTGTATAGGGATGGACATCAGACTTTAGTGCCCTTCTATATGTGCTGCCATAGATGTGAAATTTTTGACCTTAATATTGTCTTTGAAGATGTTAAATTGAGAATTCTGTTAACTTACATTTTATGGATTGGTGCATTGTATTTACTGCAAGAAGTATCTGATTTTCAGCACAGTGCAAAAGTTCTTTCAAATGCCTACATCTTTTTTTCTAATCCTGTTTTGTTTTAAAGCACATTTTAAATGTAGTTTTCTCATTTAGTAAAAGTTGTCTAATTGATATGAAGCCTGATTGGTTGTTTCTTCTTTATCACACTAACACATACACAATACAATTTATTTAAATGATATGTCTCTCCTTGGAGTACATTGGATTGTTTTCTGAAGGCATTGATGAATGCCCTAACATTAGATGAAGCCATACAAACTTTTACTGTGGTTCAAATACCTTGCTAATTAGAGTGCCAGTTGAGTGATTTCTAGTAGAATTTTGCATGTGATAATCTTTCAGTAGTTTTATTGGAGAAAGCTAGTTGGAAAGCATGCCTTTGAGCAGCCATTTAAACTTCAGTATATCCCAAGGCTATTAATTCATATTTTAAGATTTTATAATCATTCTAATAGGTCAAGCTTTGAATTTTGAAAATGAACTTTCATGAAAAGGTTCATTAATTAAGCCAATTAATTAACTGCTTACAGAATTTTAAATATGGACCGTTAGCATGATTTAAAGCTTAGCATTCAATCAATCAATCAATCATCAAAAAAGATAATGTTCTACATCAGAGGTCCTCAAATTTTTTAAACAGGGGGCCAGTTCACTGTTCCTCAGACTGTTGGAGGGCCGGACTGTAGTTTAAAAAAACAACAAACAAACAGAAAAACAAACTGAACAAATTCACGGTGAGCCTGAGATGTTAAGTTGGATAGCAGCGGCAGCAAAGACACCCAGTAGGCCGGATAAATGTTCTCAGCGGACCGCATGTGGCCCGTGGGACCACATGTAGTTTGAGGACCCGTATTTCTACATCCTACTTCATTGTGTATTGGCTGGGGTCGTACAAGCTAATGAGTGGTTATAGGTATTTTTTTTACAAATAAAAAAATCAGTAAATCTATAAATAAATACCTAGAACTATTGAAGCTATTAAAAATTTATTGACACAAAACCTTCCTCTAGCTCAGCAGTTCTCAAGCTCTGGGTTGTGACCCCTTTTGTGTGTGTGTTGCGGGGGCGGGGGGGGGGCGTCGAAAGACCCTTTCACAAGGGTTGCCTAAGACCATTTCTGATGGTCTTAGGAACTGAGGCACCACGCCTTTCTCAACCATCCCACTGACAATTGGCTTTTTACTTTTATGCATGTTGTCGCAAAATGTAGCAATGTAGTTTACTGATGTCATATTAAGACTGTTAACCGTGCTACATTATGCTTCAAGACAAAATTTCATTTATTTGTAATTATAAATATTCCACAATATATAATTACACATTGCTTTTGTGATTTATCACTTTACATTAATTATGTTCAATTTGTAACAGAGAAAACATCCTGGATATCAGATATTTGTATGGTGATGCATAACAGGAGTAACAGTGAAATAATGTTCTGGTTGGGGGTCACCAGAACATGTGGAACTGTATTAAAGGGTCACAGCATTAGGATGGTTGAGAACCACTGCACTAGTTCTTTAATGCTTTTTCCCCCTGCCACTGGCATGACCCCAATTCTGTCTTAAAATCCGGCTAGACCAGAACATGTGTACTGGTACCGATATGAGATTGCAGCATAAGAAATCCAGAACGGATAACCAACCCCCAGGATCAATAAGGCAAGTAGAGATACGAGGAGGGGAAGTAAGGGAGGGAGAGAAAGAGGGAACCAATAACAACGTGTGCCCACCAGGGGTTTGGACAGCAAAAAAGTGGGTGAAAGGAGACTGGTTGGTATAAGACATGGGAGAAAAAAATACATAAATTATCAAGGGGACATGGGGTGGGAGAGGAAAAATAAAAAATGAGCTAATAAGGACTCAAGTAGAAAATGTTTTGAAAAAGATGACGACGACATACTACGTACAGATGTGTTTGACACATATGCATGTGTAGATTGTGGTGAGAACCCGCAATAAAATAAAAAAAAAACTTAAAATTTATTGAAAGACACCGTCTTTTAGTTAAAACACTTAGCTCATGGAATAGACTCGCAGGTGGGTATTGGGATCCATCTATGTATGAAACCAAATGGCTTAGATTATCGGAGAGAGAAGACGAAAAGGTAAGGGGGAAAGGATTCCACATGACTGGAAAAAGCAACCAGGCTGGGCTTCATGAGAAAATTGGCACGCTATGAAAATACAACCACTGTCATTGAGTCATTTGTATAAAACTTGAAGGGGAAACCCTAATTTTTGTAAACTCAGCAAAAAAAAAATTTTTTTTAAGGCATTAAAATGTAATAAGCATTCATCGTTTTGACATCACCCCCCAACTTGAAATAAAACAGCAAAGTCCAGAGGAGGCCATTAACACTTCATCTAAACTAACTTAGAAATCTTGAACCTCTTAGTACCAGCGAGTATCCCCCTCCAAAGCTGGAATACACTGAGGGGGGAGTGGGGCTTTAGTGGTATGTGTTTTCTCCAGTAAGCAAGCATCGAGCTCCTGTCTCTGAGTGAGTGTGCCCACTCAGTGGTGTCACCTGGGAAGCTTCTCGTCAGTGATTTTTTTTTTTTTTTTGGTAAAAGCTAGTTTCACTCAGAACTTTGGTGATGGCTGATTTCAGCGAACAGCATGCAGCTGTGAAATTTTGTTTCCTGCTCAAGAAGAATGCTGCTGTGAAACTTGTGACTTTGAACACAGTTTACAAGGACAGCACTATGGGAAAAGCTCAAATGTATGAGTGGTTTTCTCATTTCCTAAAAGGTGAAATGGCGATTGATGACAAACCTCATTCTGGACGGATGAAAGTGTTCACCCAGTGCATTTGGAGTTCATCTCACCATTAATCAAACTTTCTGTTTAGAGATTTTGAAAGGATAGCTAACTGCGACAAAGACCAGATTGGTGGTGCATGAGGGACTGGTTTTGCCACCACAGCAACGCACCTGCTCCTGTTGCCATCTCAATGCACCAGTTTTTGGCAAAACCCAGTATGCCTCTCTTTTTGTGTGTGTGGTTTGTTGTGGTTTTTTTTGTTTGTTTTGTGGGCATCACTGCCTCTGGTGATCATGGGCGCTACCCAGTGCCGCTTCTGAGAGCCGCCGCTGGATTTGAACCACCAAGCCACGGGTCGCAGTCCCACACTCAACCACTTACGCCACCAGGGCTCAGCCCTGTTGTGTTTTGTTTTTGTGGGCATCACTGCCCCCTGGTGGGAGTAGGAGGCCCAGCCTTCTGTATCGCTGCTGCTGGGTTTGAACCGCCAACCCTGTGGGCCGCAGTCCCGTACACAACCACTACACCACCAGGGATTAGCCCAGTATGCCTCTCTTGACCCACACACCTTACTTGACCTCGCTCTCTGTGACTATGTTTCAGCCAATTCAGAGACACATGAAAAGACTGGTTTGACCACATCGAAGAGGTGAAAAAACGAGGGAGGTCCTGTCAGCCATCCAAACAGATGTGTTTGAAAAAATGTCTCCAAGAATAAAATCCCAGATTTGACAAAAGTATTACGTGTAATGAATATTTTGGAGGCAATAAAGTTTTATTAAAAATAAAATACATAGCTTTTTAAAAAAAATTCCAGGTACCCTCCTATTTCTTGAACAAAGGCTATAGCTTGGGGGAAAAAAAACATTGTTAGGACACTTTGTATCCGGTTATCTCCAATGTATAATTCTCAGATAGTTGTCCTGGAAAAGCATACCAGCAGGCTATTGACATTCACTTGTGTGCATTAGACTGTGTTCTCAAGCACAATCAATGATGTTTACATATATGGATAGAAACTTGAGGAAGAAAATGGCTCACAGTTGTAGAATCAGGGAAGTCCTCCTATGGGAGTCCCCACAGGCTGGTGGCTGCCAAGGTGGCCGAACCCCAGGACAGCAGATTAGGTTTGTGACTGGATCAATGAAGCCGAGGTCAGCAGGGTAGTAATGGCTCCTAACATCAGCAGCAAATAGGTCAAACTGGGCCCAAGTCTGAGGAACTGGAGGTGGATAAGCCAGATGCAGAATCAGACTAGAAAATTTCCCCATAACCCTGCTTCACTCCTAGGAAACCTTAAAATTGCAGGGCTGTGACTTGAGTACAAGGGGCGGGGGGAGGGGGGAGGTGTTGCAAGCTACTCACATCTTAAGAACCAAAAGGCTGCTCACAGCAGATCCCACTGTGGAGTTCATTACATGAAGCTACATAAAGGATTACTAGGCTTTAATTAAGAAGTCCTGGGGTGGATGGATAGGATTTGGACTGTGATTTGGATTGACATCCGTCGTTCAAAACCACCAGCTGCTCCACTCTGAGATGGGGATTTCTGCTCTGTAAAAAGTCTCAGAAACTCAAAGATGCAGTTTTACTCTGCTCCATCAGGTTGGGTTGAGTTGAAGCTTTAATTATGTACAAAAATGAAAGAATCCCGGCCCAGCCAAATTGACACAACATTATCACAGCGAGCTTTGTCTCTGATTTTTAAAAGGATTCCTGTGAATTTGGGGAATGGCATCCCTTGAGAAAACTTACATTCAATAAAACCAATGACTCAAGTTGTCAAGCTAAAAATTTATGAATGATTCAGTAAAATGTACGTGAGATCCAGTTTTAGAAACAATTGCTGTCAAGTTGATTCAAATTCGTGAGCTTGTGTGTGGAGTAGAACTTTGCTCTGTAGGGGTTTCAATGTTTTTGGTTTTTTTTTTAAAAAAATACCCAAGCCTTTCCAGTTGGCTTTGGATGGACTTAAACCGCCAAAGTGTGGTTTCAGGAGCCAGGTGTGTTAATCATTTGCACCACGCTGGGACTCCAGAAACACAATTCTCTCCCCGTGTTTATAACCCACCTCTGGCAAGAGCTTAAAAATGGGGCTGAAGTGGATCCGACATAGCAAAGATCTAGATTAAATCTGTCACTCTACTGTAAGGCCTGTTTTGAGTTGTTAAGTGCTGTTGAGTCAGTCTGTGGATAACAGAAGGAAACCCTCAGAATTGTCCCTGGGTTTGAGTCCCTTAGCACAGCCGCCGTGTCAATCCATCTTATTAAAGGCTTGTTGTTGCTGTCCCTGTTTTGAGTAGGACACCCTAATCTTCATCAAGTGAGCTCCTGAAACTTTGGATGTAGCTACTGTCAAATAAACAACTGTGATGTATGCAGTTTTTTAAAGAACTGTCAGTTACTCCTCAGATCCATTCGTACGCTAGCTTCGAGCTTTTTTGCATTTAGGCCTAAAGAACTTTAAGCCTAGATAGGAGTAACTGTAGGTGTACAGACATGGGGAGAGATGACTTTGTTTCTTGTGTATACCTCGAGCTCCCAAAGTGCTGAGTACATGGTATACCCTAAACTCATTGCTCTCAATTCGATTGGGGCTCAGGGACCCTGTAGCACAGAGCATTACTGCCCCCCCCCACCCCCACACATTTCCAAGACTTCATGCAAGTGGAAAGCCTTCATCCTGCAGAGCACCCCAGCACACACCCCACTATTGCCACCAAGGATCCCAGAGTACACAGTTGGCATACAAATAGTCAGTGGCGAGCAATTTCAGAAACCACTACTGTTATTACCATTTTAGCACTTTGACCGTTGGAAGAAATTTGTCAAAAATATGATTCCAGTTTTTGTTTATCCTCGTTAACCTGCCTTTGTCTCGTGACAGGAATACCTGAGGAGCCTCAGGAGAGGCTGGGTCTATACTGTCAGCTTCATGTAGAAAATAGAGCCTTTATATAGAAACATAGGTAAATATTAAAAGTCTGTGTGTCCAGTTGCTTGAAGCAACATTTTGTAGCTGAGATCCTGGAGGCACATTGGGAAGTGTGGAACCAAAAGAGAGTGAGGTATGCTGTGGAGAGAAACGTTCTATGCCGAATTTTAATGCAACTCTTTCATCTTGTTCAGATTAATTACTGTTCCAAGAATTCCCAGAGCCTGAATTAGCTCTGTGAAGGCAACCAGCCAGGCAGAATGCTTAGTTCCTCTGCAAAATTCCACAAAAAGGATTTGATTGACCTAGCATGGACCAGGCCCATTAAGTGAGAAAGTGGAAGATCCCATTTCATCACTGGAGTTGCTACATAATGTATATAATGTTTCTTTGGTGGCAGTAGTGGTTGTGCATGGGACTGCGGGTTGGAGGTTCAAATCCAGCAGCAGCTCTCCAGGAGCAAGGCTGGGCCTCCTACTCCCATCACCAGAGGGCAGTGATGCCCCCCCCCCAAAAAAAAAAACAAGAAAGTCCTTCCATATTTTTCATCCTCAAACCTAAATGGTGGTTTCAGTCTCCCCCTTCCACACCCCCCACCAAAAAAAAAAATCAGTCTCCCCCTAGCACACTCCACACCAATTTAAGTGGACTTGAAGTCTTTAGTGACAAAGATGTACATCTCAAACCAGCAAACAAAAAGCTAAATATCCTGCTTCATTTAGACAACATCTCAAGAACAGATTTATTTTTTTATTTTTTATTTTTTGGGGCATCACTGCTCTCCGGTGGTGGAAGTAGGAGGCCCAGCCCCACTGCTGGAATTGAACCTCTGTCCCAGTGGGCCGCAGTCCCGCACACAACCACTACGCCACCGGGGCTCAGCTCAAGAACAGATTTCATCCCCTGAACACTAATGACAGAAGACCTGATGAGCTGTGGGATGACATCAAGAACATCATGTGTGAAGAGAAAAAAAAAGGTTATTAAAAATATAAGAAGATCAAGGTAGATGTCTGAAGAAGCTCTGAAACTTGCTTTACATTGTAGCTAAGGTCAAGGAAGAAATGATGAAGTCGAAGAATTGAACAGAAATTTCAAAGGGCAGCTCAAGAAGATAAAGTCAAATGGTAATCATGAAATGTACACTAATCTAGAAAGGTAGAGCAGGCCCAGCTTAACCTGAAAGAAGTCAAGAAAAAATTCAAGCCACGAACGGCAGCATTGAAAGATTCTGTGAGCAAAATATTGAGTGATGCTGGCTTAAAAAGCAGATGAAAAGAACACAAAACAGAACTGTCTTAAAAAGAGCTAGTTAACATTTTACTACATTAAGATTTACTACATTAACAGCCCAAGCTGCACTGAAAGCATTGGGCACGAACTAGACTCCAGGAATTGATGGGATACTAATTGAAATGGTTCAGCAAGCTGATCAAGCACTGGAAGCACTCATTCATGTATGCCAGGAAAATTGGAGGACAGCTACCGGGCCAACTAACTGGAAGAGATTTATGTTTGTACTTATGGCAAAGATGGGTGCCCCAGCAGCCTGCTCACATTGTTGGCCCATGTCATTGCTATCACATGCAAGATCATCCAGCAGCAGCGACAGCGCTACATTGGCAGGGACCTGCTAGAGGACAGGCCAAATTCAGAAGAGGACCTGGTGAAAGAATATTGTTGCTGATATTAGATGGATCTTGACTTTTTGGAAGCAAATTCAAATACCGAAATTATTTAAATACGATCCATTTACTCTAAACTGTGTAGAAGACTATATTTACTGCATCGAGTTGACCCTATAGAAAAGGCAGAACTGCTCTTAGGTGTTTCTGAGATTAAAGGAGTAGAAACCCCCCTTTCACCTTAGTTTCTGCTGATCGTGCAGATGGCAGACCAAGCATAACCACTACACCACCGGGCCCCTGCTATAGAAGACTAGAGTAGCAGCAAAAGGTCACAGTACATTAACAGAAGAAAGTAGATTACACTTTTAGCTAGAAATCAGGAGGGAGGTGCGCGAAGGGGAAAAATTAGAAAGGGTGTGAAGAAACGTACTTGCCAAAAAGTAACTGAGGAAAGATGTGCTAGTGCGTTTTGTACATATTACAGAACTAAGTCTGGGATGGTTCTCAGCTCTGGGGCAGTAAACTCGATGGCAACGATGGCACGTTTGTTGCCCAGGACTAGTTAATACTAGACTCAAAACTAAAACAACTCACCGCCATCGAGTCGATTTCAGCCCACAGTGACCCTAGAGGGAAGCTTAGCTCTGCCTCGTGTGAGATTTCCGAGTCGGTGAATGTTTATTTGGGGAAGACCATCTCATCTTGCTCATGCCCAGCCTCTCACGATCTAGGTGGGGGGCTCTAAATGGCTCTAAAACAAGATGAACTTTGAGAAGTCCCCATGGTGTTTAAATAAATAAATAAACGAGGATGCAAAAAGAAAAAAAATTCAGGGGCAGTTGCGTAACTTTGGCCAGGGCCCCGCCCAGAGACTAAAGCAGGGAGGGGGCCGGTGAAAAGTTTGGTTTCCTAGGTGAAGCTTTCCCAGGGAACGCAGATGGCCCAGGCTCCAGGTGCAGCATGCGGGAGGGGCGCCGTGCGCAGGCGCGCGCCGCACCCCCCCCTGGTCCCGCCCCCGCGGCCGGCGCCGCGCTCTGATTGGCCTGCGCTGGCCTGGCGCCGCCTCAGCCCGGTTGGCGGGAGGAGTGGGCGCGCCGGCGTGCCGCCGTCGAGGAGGCAGCGAGGAGCAACCGTCCGGTTGCCCGCCGCGCAGCCTGCCCCGGGTCTTCACAGGTACTCGGTGCGCTCCCCTCCGAGGCCGAGGCCGAGGCCCGTCAGACGACGGCCGGAACCCGCCGCCCCCTGGCCCCCTCAGGCCGTGCCCTCCCCCGGTGCCGGCGCGTGGGTGGCGTCATCCCCGCCTCATCCCCCCCCCCTCCCGTGGGGTGACTTCGCGGCACCGAGGCCTCGCCGGGCCCCGGACGCGGAGGGTGGCGTCGTGTTTGCTGGGAAGGAGGGAGGGCTGGCGGCGGCGGCGGCGGCGGCGTGGACACCCGTTCGCCGCCATGTTTGAGGGAGTGGGGCCGCTCGCGGGGCCGCGTGAGGGGAGGGCCGCGCGTGCCGACTGTTGGGGCCGAGGCCCTGAGGGAGCGCCCGAGATCGGGGTCCTGCGCAGGCCCCTGACGGGCCGACCGAGAGCCGGGCCCTGAGGGCGAGCGAAGACAGAGCCGCAGAAAAGAAGGCCGCCCCGGAAACCCGCTCGGTCCAAATGGACCGGTCGGGGGTGGGGGGGCGCGGGGGGGGGGTTGCTTTTCGAGTGGGTGCCCCGGAAGGTCGGCAGCTCCAGACTGCCGGCTTTCTACTCCCTCGGGGCAGGGCCTTCCACTCCCGCTCGGGGTGATGACGCTCTCAGAAAGCCCCGCCCTCCGGGGTCGCCCGGGGGTCAGATGGATCGGAAGAAGCCAGGCCTTGCCCCCGCGCCGCCCCGCCCCCTCCCCTCGCGCCTGCTCCCCCCCCGCCCAGGCCCTGGCCCACAGCCCACCCGTGGGAACGAAAGCCTCCCGAGTCACCTCCGTGTAGAGACCAACACCTAAACGGTCGCCTCCAGCCTGAGCCCGCGTGTGCCCCTCCCCGAGCCCTGTTAGCAAGGAAACCTTCTGAACGTGGAAAGGACGTTCGCTAGTGCGGGAGAAAGTCGACTTTGGGGGGCCTCGTGGGTACGCAGGCTGGCTGTCCACCCCCGGAGCAAATGGCAGTCTCTCGGAAACTCCTGGGGCCGGGTCCACCGGGTCCCGCCAGGTCGCTCCGAGAGGTGGCATCGCCTTGATGACCGCGGGGTGGTGGTGGTGGTGGTTGTTGTTTTCCACGGTAGCATGCCCCCCTCCTGATCCTGACATGATCTCCACAGCCCCGTCCATGCACAGCACGGGCAGGAAGCCGGGAGGGAGCCTGCAGTGAGGTTTTGTCCGTCTGTCTTTAATTGACACGTCATAAAGTGGGTGGGTGAGCTGGTGGCTTCACACCTCACCTTCTACCACACCCCTCCGATCTAGTCAGTGGGGTGTCTGGTTTCGGTTTTTTGGCATCACGGCCCTCTGGTGGGAGTAGGAGGCCCCAGCCTTGCTCCTGGAGAGCTGCTGCTGGATGTGAACCGCCAACCCAGTGGGCCGCAGTCCCGCACTCCACCACTACGCCCCCGGGGCTCAGCCCTCTGTTCTTAAAACGTGGACTTTCCAATCAGACTTGAACTTACTGAAACAGTGACGCGAATTCCGTTGTATAGATAAGGTCGCCATAAGGTCACTCACACGAACCGACTCACACTCAACTGACAACAGCAATATGATTCCAAATAGGATTCAGTATAGCTCCTAGAGTCTAGGAGTTTTCAACCTGTGGGTTGCCACCCTTTTGGGGGTCAAATGACCCTTTCATAGGGGTCACCATCAGAAAAACATTTCCGAGGGTCTCTCAGCCTCCGGGTGGGTCCGCCCACATGCAGATAGGCTGATCTGGTGAAAAAGAAGCTATCTCAACCAGCTTTTTATGCATACTGTCACAAAATGTAGCAAGGTAGTTTACTTTGTTATATTAAGACTTACCAGTGCTATATGCTTCAAGACAAATTCCCCTCTGTTTATCATTGAAATAAATATTTCACAATATAGAATGACATTGCATTTGATTCATCACTATGCTTTAATTATGTTCAGTTTCTCACAATGAAAATATATCATGCATATCAAATATTTATATGATAATTCATAACAGTAGCAGAATTGCAGTTATGAAATAGGGACAATAATTTTATGGTTGGGGGGGATCACCACCACATGAGGAACTTTATTCAAGGGTCTCTGCATGAGGAAGGTTGAGAACCACTGACCTAGATTAAGGCAAGGAAAAGAGACCTGGCAGTTTATTTCCAACGTGTCAGCTCATGAAAAGCCTGTTGGTCCCAATAGCCCTAACCTGTTGTACATGGAGGGACCCGCCAGCTTCTCAGCTGCTAACAGCCACCACCACTACCATTGGGTAAAATCGACTTTCCAGAAGATGTGCCAACAGTTACTCTCTATTCTGGTACACTCAACCCAGCTGCCAGATGTCCATTTCAGAAACCTGTCTACTACCTAGTTTTCATTTAGAAGTAAGACTCCTCTTCAAAGGAAGGGATGCACCTAAGCCCTCCAGATGAACTAGGTAGGAAAGAGTAGAAAGTTAGTCAACAAGTTTCAAGACCCAGTCTGAGCCTCAGTCACCTATTTTCATTGAAGTGTGTACTATCTCCCACAACGCCATAATTGCCTTTGATTTGGTTGGACCATAAGAACTAGAAAGAACGATAATGAAATGGGCGGGAACAGAATAGATGAGAGAGAAGCAATTACAGAATTAAATATAATTTCTTCATAGTTTAATCTTATACTGCATAATACAGTAGCCACTAGATAGATTAAGGCTGTTGAGGGCTTCAAATGCATGTAACTAGTTCAGCTAGAGAACTGGATTTCAACTTAAATTTAAAGACTGAAGGGATGTGAAATATATTTTTTTTATTAAGCACTACTTATTTGCTTTAATTGTTGAACATTTGGCATCTAAGTTGACATAGTATGTAAGTGCAAACAGTCAGACTTCTGAGACTTAATATGAAAAAGAAAATGTAAAATGTCTTTTCAGCTGATTATAGATGAAAGTGATATTTTCAATATATTGGATTACATGAAATACATTATTAAAATATGTTTTACCTGCTTATTCCTTTTTAACATGGTTTTATGACTTCATAAAATTACATGTGGCTTGCATTGTATCGAACAGGGCTTATCTACTTGCAATCTCACATTCCCTTCCTTTCTCAGCAGGAAGTTTCTGAGAATCAGGAAGGAGAATCTGGACCTTACATCAAGGGAGGCACGGCTGTCAAGATTACTGGGTTATGAATTCAGAGTTTCTCATTAGGGTTTAGAGTAGTTTCCAGTTTGTCTATTCACATCTCTATTTCCCCATTATTTTAGATATGCTGTGACCTCAAAAGTAATACTAACTGTAAAAGTCATATGATTTATCACAAAATAAAGCATTTCTTTTGCAAATTGCTAAATATTACTGGAATAACTTTCATATTTATTCAATAGTAACACTATATTCATATACATCTTGTAATCACACACTGTATCATGGTTAGATATACATAACTTTTAAAATTAAAGATACCAATTTATGAGAATTCTTCAAAGAACACATACTACTCATTTCTTTGCTAGAATTGTTTTCAACTTTTTTTGGTACATACTAAAAATGCTTGTTGAATAAGTGACATTTAAAAATATAGTAAGGAATTTATAAGAAAAGATGTTTTTGTTGAGTGGGAGATACTTTTAAACAATAGTTTGATATTGGTAAGTTCTGAAAATAGTTTCTGTTACTCTAAAATATTTGAGATGGCATACAAAATAAATAGCATCACAAAGTAAATTATATTAGTATGCAAGCAGAATTAAAAATATCAGGGAAAACACATCACAAGGAATTATAAACTCAATTTCAATTACTAACTTTCAATTTTGGTTTTGATTTTCTTAATAGCCAAAGACAAATGGTAAATAGAATCTAATACCTAAATCTTAAGTATTTGGAAAGAGGAATTATATCAACTACCCAAAAGCATGTTTTTTCCTAGCCTTAAATTCTACAAGTAGTTTTTCACGTGAGTTGCTGACACACTGTAATAGCAAGATCAGTAGCATTTTGTGACTGTATCTTATAGTGTCATCTAGTTGTTTTTCAGTTTAAATGAGTAAGAGTATGATGATTATGTTTTCCTTCTATAGGAATCTTGGGAAGCCAAAATGAGGCACAATCAAATGTGTTGTGAAACACCACCGACTGTTAGTGCTCACGTAAAATCAGGGTCAAATAGATCACATACGTCTAAAAAGACCCTTAATCTGAAGCGTCCTATGTTTAAAGATAATTGGCAAGCATCTGAAAAAAATCCACATAATAACATCAAATCTAAACGATCCAAAGGACCTTGTCTAGTTATACAGCGCCAGGAAATGACTGCTTTCTTTAAATTATTTGGTAGGTTTGAAATATTGTGATACTGTTAATTGTAAAATACCTAGTATAAAGATCTATTTTATAATTTTCACAATAATCACTGTGTGCTGTTAATCCCATGTCAAATTGCCCATCTGACCATATTAGCTTTCGTTTTACCTTTTTTTTTAATGTTGGATTTTCATTTGTTTACTTTAACATTAAAAATCCAGATTTATCCAGCTTCTAAGATTACTTAGATCCAGATGTCAGTTGTAAATGTTAGGTAATTCAGGTTCACAGAGAGAATTTTGTTTAGTCTAAAGTAAACTACTACATAAAGTCTTGGGTTTTCTAAAATTTTCTTATTAAGCAAAAGGGAAGACAGTTACCCTGGAAGTTTCAGTACTACACCTTGAAAATATTGTGTTAAAAATTAGATTTCCTTTATAATTAAGCTCACATAATGAAATTGAATTTGAATTTATTTATATTATGAGACAACACTACTTTCCTGGTAAGTTCTTTGCAAGTAGTCAAAAAGAAACTTTTTTTTTTTTTTCCTGTTAAGAAACTTCTTTGTATGTTCTTCTGGACAAGAAAAAGAGAAGGAATTAATTTTGTTATTGTTTGGGTAGGGTAGTAAAGTAGGCAATACCATATTTTTGGGGACCATAAGACACATCCAGTTTTTAAAGCAGGAAAACAAGAAAAAATATTCTGAATCAAATAGTACCAGTATACTAAAATGTTCTGAGGTACCATACCTTCAGACCAGAAAGCTCACCCTCATTTTCCTTGGGTCCAAAAAATATGGTAACTGGTAGAATTGACTAGAATTAGGGATAGAATTTATGGGTTTTGGTAGATATCTGTGGGAATGAATCTACTCAGGTAGAAAGCACATTCTGGGATTCTTATGGGCTTCTTTATTTGAAAAGAAAGATCAGATGATGTTTATTAGAGATGTTACTTGAGACCAGAGTCCATATTTCTAAGAGAACAATTTTTTTAGGTACAGTTGAGGGTTGATTATAGTTTTCTAAAAACCAAAGTGAGAATATGAAATCAGAAGAAAAACAAAAGGTTGTACATAGAAAAACATGGGATATAAAAATGCTTCTATTAGAACTAGGATATTGTTAATAAAACTTTCCTCATCACTAATGACTGAGCAAGATATTACTCAAACTTACATTGTCTCCTTGATAAAAGGAAATGGTTGGCTTTACCATCTTGTGTCACTGAAAGCTTAAAATAGAAATTAACCTGGCAGAAATTATCCCAACTTCAACTTTCTGAAGTGTAAAAATGTGTATAGAAGTTATATTTTCTTACAATAAAGGGAGTTAAAAGAGATGGGAAAAACCAATTTCCCAAGTTGTATTCTAAAATCTGTCTACATCCTTTCAGCCCTTGGAGCAATAAATGTTTTGTTTCTTTGGATGTTACTCTTTTTTTCAGTAATAGTCTTATTAATTTTTAATCATGAATTTCAATAGTAACATCCTAAAATGTTGATTAGGAATTGTTGATGGTTGTGAACTTTTAACACCAATCCATAATTTTTATATTCAACTAATAGATAAATAAAGAAGAATACTTCAAAACTAAAAATATCCTGAAATTAACAGGAGAAGGGCATAGGGAAAATGAATGATATTTAGAAAGCAGGGTATTTATTAGATCATTATGTCTCAACAGAGACTTTTCAAATAAAGTCATGGGACTTTATTAGATCCCATTTTAACCCACTAAGGATTGAATTTGGAAAATAATGAAGAATTATTCTGGAGTTACTCAAAAGTTACTTAAGCAGTTCTCAAAAAGCTACTGGATATTAAGTAAATCAAACACTCCTATCAACTCTCCAATCTGAGGTGTAAAGGTAAATCAAAGGGGAATAAGATGGGAGTTTTTTAATACAGTGTTTCCAAAGAACTGAATAATATACCTTAGATAACACTGGTAAATTCATGTCTTTGATCTCTAAGCATCACTTTTAATGTATTGTAAAATTAATTTTTTTTTAAAAAGAGGCAAGTCATAGTTATCTTTTGTTGTAGATGATGATTTAATTCAAGATTTCTTATGGATGGACTGCTGCTGTAAAATTGCAGACAAGGTAAATTTGATAACAAAATTATTAACCAGCAATATATTACTGGTAAGATCTATCAGAGCTTTTATGGATTTTTAAGAGTTTTTTTACTTAGGGTTAAGAAAAGAGCTAACCTGTGGTACTCCTTTAGACTAGAGTACTTACATGTTAGATTAGCATACATCAAAGATCCAGTCTATACTAGAGGAATTGTAGAATTGTAGGATGCAATTGTGGTATACATAATTAATTGCAGAATAGTGTTGGCTAGGTGGCTTTCATATTTATTTAGTTGAAAGTAGTACTTGGCATAGACAATATAGTTTGGTTAGAATTATTTTCATCAGGCTGCAGATAAGGAATATTTTGTGATGTTCACACCACTAAGACAGTCTTTATACATATTATTATTTAATAATATGTGAACAATTCCAGTAAAACAAGCATCGATCTTGTAAGGTTAAATTAGTTTAGCATAGTCTGCTTTTTTAGGAATAACATGTTCTTTATTAAAAATGTTGGCTGAGCCCTGGTGGCGTAGTGGTTGTGCACGGGACTGCGGCCCACTGGGATAGAGGTTCAGTTCCAGCAGCAGCTCCACAGGAGCAAAGGCTGCGCCTCCTACTCCCACCACTAGAGGGCAGTGATGCCCCCCCCCAAAAAAACCAAAAAATATGTCACTGGTATTTTATTTTAAATGTCACTGCTGACTTATATACTAGAACACTGATCCTTCTGTATTTGTAAGAATTATCTGGACAGTTAAGGTTTTAGCTTTGCATTTTAGATCGTGAGTCACCTTAGGATATTCAGTATGATTTTACATCATGCAGTATAGTGGCAGCTTACAGAAAAGGGAATGAAATAAATTCAGCTTGTTTAAGTACTAATTAAATGAGTATTGATGAAAACATTTTTATTTTGAGATTAAGATGGCGAAGATAAAATTAGAGAAGATATATTTATTTTGCAAAATTTCAAAACATTTAGAACTTTTAGTACAGCAACTAGAACAAAGAATCCCCATAAACCATTTATTTAGCTACAATGATAAACTCATGGCTGTGTATTTCTTCTAACCCCTCTTCGCTAAACTGGATTATTTTGAAGCAAATTCAGACATTTTAACAATAAATATTTCTTGGTGGAGCTCTACAAGATGAGGACCTTTTAAAGTAACCACAATAGCTAATGATTTTTAAATTTTACAGTAATGTATTAATATTAAATACTCAGTTCATATGGAGTTAGTTTAAAGATTAAAACAATGTTTTGAGTTAAAATGTATAATATCTGTAATTTTGAACTGCAGGGGTGTAGTGTTTGAAATATCTAGGAGTATCTTAATATTTCAAGAGCCCTCTACTGGAAGTTGCATTGAAATCTAGGAGTCATCTTTGTGCCAAGGCTAGAAAAGAGATGAACAGACATTTTAGATAGGGAATCTAATACATCAAGATAATAACTTCTGGCTGAGCCCCGGTGGCGTAGTGGTTGTGCGCGGCTGGAGGCTCAATTCCAGCAGTGGGGCTGGGCCTCCTACTTCCACCACTGGAGAGCAGTGATACCAAAAAAAAAAAAAATTAAAAAAAAAAAGATAGTAACTTCTTTGTAATTTGACTAGTCAGAACCTGACATAATGTCCTAATTCAGACTAGACATAATTATTTTTGATAATGCATTTAAAATACGTAAATACAGCACATAAATACAGCCATGTTATTCTAATTTGTAATTAGAGGTAATTTTAAGTGAATGTGAAAGTCTGTCACCAGCTCAAAAGGTTTAGAAACAAATATGTGTGCTTTGGGTATATGAGGGGACCTCAAAATGCCCATGGAAAAATTCTGTTATATTTGAATTCCTCTTTTTCGACAAACTTTTTTGGGAATACCAGCTATATATGTACATACCTCATAGATATCAAAGAAATGTGGCAAAAAATGTTACTAGAAAATTGAAAGTTAAACTATTTTAATACAGTTTTACTTATTTGCTTAAAACATATATCAGAGGAAGCCAGCCACCGATACATACATCACAGGTTCAATAGGCGATACATACATACATACCGATACATACATACATACACACATACCGATACATACATCACAGGTTCAATAGGTTCAAGGATAACTATTATTGTAGTAAAGTTATAGAGAGCAGTAGAAAGAAAGGAATAATAAGAGTCAGATACATTTCATGCTAGCATGCTCAGGTAGTCGGGCGGTCCACATTGAGAGAGAGTAAGTGAAGGAAGGGATTACATAAGGGAGAGGGGTGAGAGCATGCAGCGTGAGCAGACGAGAACAAGCCTTTATTCTGACCAAGCTTTATATATCCTTTGAAGCCATGCAAGGCCTCTAATTACAGGTAAGGACACACGGCACAGGAAAGGGTTGTACTATGTAGGAGGGGCCGGTATCGGGGTCCCAATGTGACAAGATCTGACCCCAGACTCCTGGATGTGGCTAAACAGGTTAGAGATCATTCACAGCAGCAAGTGAAACCTGTCCACAGTCTTCAAAGGAAGCAACCCACTGTCCTAACAGCAGGGGGTTGGCCCTATCTTTTGTGAGACACAGAAAGGTCTCTGATAGCTGGAGCCTTTTCAGGAGAATATCTAACTTCAGAGCTGGCAGATGGTTACTAATATTTGCTTAATATTTTGGAGTATGTATAATTGCAGAAAAGTCCTGATTTCGTCCCACAAGTGTTGTTATTTTTAACTTTTTCCTCCACAGTACCTCTTGGCTATGACCTTTGTTTATTTCAAGAGGGCTAGGTTTACTATAAAGGAGCACACCAGGATAAATTTCTTTATTGCCCTGTAAGTATACTTTCACTAAATGACTTTTGTAGTAATTATTTGTTATGTATATGATACCTTATTTAAAACTTACATATGTCGTCCTCTATGAAAATTTTACATATTTTCCCTTCATAGACTATTTTCTGTTTTTTTTTTTCATTAATTTACTGTATGGCTAAGGTTTATTGTTCAATGTACTGCTTGAGTTTGTATTGAACCTCTTAACATTTTTCACTGTTTCCATGTTTTCCTTGAACTTAAATACTGTTTCTGTTTGTTTTTAACTTTTGTATTGTTTTTGTTTTGGGGGCATCACTGCCCTCTGGTGGTGGGAGTAGGAGGCCTAGCCTTGCTGCTGGATTTGAACCTCCAACCCAGTGGGCCGCAGTCCTGCGCACAACCACTACGCCACCAGGGCTCAGTCCTGTTTTTAATTTTTATCATGAATTACAGATCATCAGTTTTACATTCATCAAGTCATACTCATTTTGTTTCAATACATCCTTTGCATTCCCCTCAGTGTACCATCACTTACCCCTCTGTCTGTGTTTACTGTTTTAATGTCACCTTTTTTCTTTTCTTTTCTTTTTTTTTTTTGGGGGGGGGGGCATCACTGCTCTCCGGTGGTGGGAGTAGGAGGCCCAGCCCCACTGCTGGAATTGAACCTCTGTCCCAGTGGGCCGCAGTCCCGCGCACAACCACTACGCCACTGGGGCTCAGCCCACCTTTTTTCCTAACCATCTGAATTTGGTTAAGTGCATGTTGCCCTTGTGATCTTAAGTGATTTATGAATACAATAGGGAATGAGCTCAGGTCCAGGACTGAGAGTGAAGAAGGACCATAGTCTCTAGAGTCCCACCTGTCTCTATTCAGCTCATAAACCTGATCTCTAGTAACGATTTTTGAGTTTTGTTTCACATTTTTCTCCCACCATCCAGGACTTTCTAATGTGATCCTTTTCCCAGAAGTTGGCAGTGGTAACTGGCCTCCACCTAGTTCTTCTAGTTATAGTTCTTAGGTCTTAGGTCTGCAGAGACTGGTGTTTGCATGGTCTGTTAGTAGTAATGAGATAGTATTTTAAAGTTGGAGTATTCTCTGAAATTTCTAGTTAATATGTAGCTAAAATCACCGTCATTGTTGTTCTTTTACATTGAACATCTTTGAGAAAATGTTGTAGGCATACTCTGTGGATTTAGGTCTATAACAAAACAAAACTAAAAACCAAACTCACTGTCATTAAATTGATTTCAACTCATAGCGACCCTGTAGGCCAGCCTCGAACTGCCCCTATGGGTTCCTGAGACTGTCACTCTCCCTGGGAGGAGAAAGCCTCACCTTCCTCCTGGGAGTAAATGCCGTCTCTAACTGCTGACTGGTGGTTAGCAACCCAGAGCATGGCGCTGTCTCATTTATTCTTTAACAAGTGATTCATATCAGACACCATTAATATTCACTGACTATATTACTGAACACACTGGACCCTGCCAAAGGACTAGA
>PVJH01013960.1:0-58149 GCA_004026705.1 Nesogale talazaci
TTTATTTTCTTGTTGTAGGCTTGTAGTATACTGTAGATTTTAGTAATTAGTCCTTTGTCCATTATGTCATTGCTAAATATCTTTTCCCAGTCTGTGGAGGCTCATTTTAATCTTTTAATGAAATCTTTTTGACATACACAAGCGTTTTATTTTTCATAGGTTCCACTCATCTATTTTGTCTTCAATACTGTGCGCTTCCTTTGTTATATTTGGTAGCCCATGCATGCTCTTTGATTTGTCCCAATTTTCTCCTTGATGATCTGGATAGCTTCGGGTTTTACATTTAGGTCTTTGATGCCTCTTGAGTTTGTTTTTGTACACTAAGTGAGATATGGGTCTTGTTTCATTCTTCTGCAGATGGATATTCAATTTTCCCATCACCACGTACTGAAGAGGGCATCCTCTTTCCATTTAATGATTAGTGGGCCTTTATGTGGATGTGGATGTTTTTCTCCTATCCCTCATAGAGGGGAAGTAACTGGTTATGAAACAGAACGAATTGGAGAGATGGCTACAGGAGATTGAAATTATAAATCTGACTTGAATGGTTACAATTTTGTCAGTTGATCATTCCTTTCATGTACAGTGGCCTGATCTGATTTTCAACAATTTTGTATGTTTTTTAAGAATTATGTTTGTCACAAATGTAAATACCTATGTTCAAATATCCTCTGTCAAACTACATATATTCCTGAGAATACTACCATTTAATAGGTGGAAAATACTCACTATTGCATTTCAAAGTGAAGTACTAGACATGCAGCATTATGAAGTATATCACCAGAAACTGATTTTTCCAACCTTTATCCAATAAAACAATGAGTATGAATACATTTGCCAAGAAAGAAGAATTTTTTTCTGGAGGAAGTACTGAAGAACTTCCCACTCTTGCTCTTCTTGTATATGGCGAACAGTTTGAGAACATCACTCAAAGAAATTGGCTACCCCCCATGGAGAGGTAAACATGACAACAATGGCTACAAAATTTTGTGAGCAAGAAACTGAGAATTGGCTTGCTCCAGAGGTCAGGAGGAGGCTACATAAGGAACAGCAACACTTTCTACCACTAGAGGTCAGGATATGGGTTTTCTGTGAGAAAGATCTGGAGCTTGTGGACGCAATTTGGCATGGGCTTATTGTAAGGGGTCTTGACATAAGAGATCTCTGACAGGGGTGATAAAACACACTGTCCTCATGTCAGTCCTGACTCATAATAACATCATATCTAGCGTTTTTGAGACTGTAAATCTTTAAGGGATCAGAATAACAGCTAGGGAAGATTGGCAAGGAAATTTAGCAGAAGAGTACAGGCGTGGATTGGCTGGAGAAAAGGGACAAGATTCACACACACACACACACAGTCACACTCACGCTCCTGTAGTGGAACATGGCTGGAGGAATGGGTGTTTTTATCTATATTCCTGCTGGGTGCTGCCTGCAGGCCTCATAAAAACATTCCATGTGAATAAGTTTGTTTTCAGTATTTACCATAGCTAGGCTATGCCAGACTTTAAGGGTCATGAAAGAGACATTTAAACATCTCTGCACTTAAATCTTCCATTCTAAAGGAGACAGAGGGTATAATATAGATAAATTAACCACAATCTCCGTTTACACTGTAGTTTTCTAAGTTATGTAAGATTCAAGTTGGAGAAAAGGAAAAGTTTTATAATGCTTATGTGTTTGGCTTAAACATACAATTGTTTATTTTAATTGTCTAAATCTGGTTATTTTTCTAATCAAAGAGGGAGTTTTTATACTTTACTGTGACCAGAAGACCCATCGTACCTGCCTTAATTTTTAATTCAAGGATGAGGAACATTAACCCCCACTGAATAGGCTTTAATGCATGACCGTATGAGGTAAAATTATTTTTCTGATTATGTCCTATGGAGCCCTCATCTTCCATTTAGGTGGTCCTTTACTAGCATACTGAGAATTGGCTTGGTACCAAGGTGGAGGGGAGGCTACATAAGAAACAGCTGTACTTATAATGCTAGCTTTGAATTTATAACATGTGTGTAGTTCTCTGAGTATCTTCTGTTTGCCCTTCAAATCTACTCTTTCTCACCCTGCTTTTGGCAGCAGGAGACTGGCTGTCTGGCTTCTATACATGTTTCTTTGCCATTGGCTTTGGTTTATATCAGGCAAGAGGCAGCCTTGAGAGGTTAAGAGGCCTGAGAGAAGGTGGGAAGGGGGCAAAATAAAGTTTTCTCTCACTTCATTCTTTCTGTTGTTATTGTTGTTTTAAGTTTTCAATTTTACCTTTTACCTTGTTAGTATTCTATGACTATTACTATGTATCCGATTTTCTAGCATGCATTTTTAATTTTCTCTGAATAGCTTTTTTAATTAGTTGGGATTTAATATATTCCATATTTTGATCATGTCTAATAGTATTGTATACAATTGCCACCACAATCAGTTTCCAAACATTCTTTTCCTACATGTACTCCTTGACATCATCTCCCTTTTACACTCCTCTTCCACCATGCGCTCCACCCACTCTGAACCCCTTATTCTATTTGTTGTCTCTATAGGTTCATCAGTCCTGCATTTTATATACCAAAGAAAAGAAAAGCATATAACACAGCTTAACGAGGGTCACCTCTCTTGACACAACACCTCTGAGATACATTCTAATGTGAACAAACGAAAAACAAACAAAACAATTGAAATAAAAAATAGAGAATATTTTGGAAACCAGATCAGGTCAAATATTCATTATAGGGAGATCTACTGAAATTGTTTTAACTCTTCAAGTCAAATTTATGTTTTGGAAACCAGATCAGGTTCAATCTGCATCATAGAAGGGTCTACTGACAATGTTTTAATTGTTTGCGTCAGATATATATTTTTGATCCTCTGTACTTCTCTCTCCCAAGAACTCTGTTTAGTTCAATTTCCATCCTATTCCTTAATTTTATATAAGGGTGTTCTCTCGAGACTTATTTCCTATGACATCCCACAATTGAATCTTGGGTCCCACAGTCATCCATCACTTTCTGCACAGCAGATTCTCACTGTGTAGACTCTGATACTGATCCCTCTTTTGACTCTGGATTATATGGACTCCGATCTTTCGGTGACTGATGATGGTGTGCTTCTTCTGTGTGGACTTAGCTGATCTCTCACTTAGATGGCTGCTTGTTTGCAGACAAGCCTGTAAGCTTCCACATACTATTTTACCTCATTGCCAGACTCTAGCTAAATTCTTTGCCACATTTTGCTACAGTATCTGTATGTTCTGTGTTCCCTTCCTAAAGGCAAGTGTTGACCAGGGCCATGATGTAATTGCTATCAAGTTGGAACTAGAATCGAATGTGAGCCCCAAGCCCATTTTGGGGTCTCTGATTTTTCCTTTTAATTTTCTGTAACTTGGGAGTTACTAAATATGTCATATCATCCCATAATTTAATCACGTCAAGCAGAATTGTACAATTGCTTCCATAACCAGTCTCCCAACATACTTTTGCTTCCTCGACCCCTTAACAGCATCTCCCTTCTATCTCTTCTACCTCTCTGTGTCTCTCCTCCCCCCAACCCCCACCCCCCACACTCCACTCCATCCCCATGAAACTCTTGTTCTTTTTGTTTTCCCTGTAGGCTCAACATCCGTGTGCTTCATTTACTGAAAATCAAAGGAACAGATAACACATAGGTTCATCAATAAATAGCAAATAGGTTCATTAGTACTAGGTTTTATATACTGAAGAAAAGAAAAGCATATAACACAGCTTCAAGAGGGTGACCCCCCATGGGGATGCACTTCTAGGATGTTTGCTTCTAGTGAGCTATGTACCCCACTGAAAGGTACTTCTCTCCATGTCACTCTTTCTGAATTTTGGAAATCTCACCCTTCATTTCTGTCTTTGGCATAGTAACATGGTCTTTTATTCATATATTATGATTCTCTTACAGTTTAGTAAATAGTCTTGTTACAAGTCAAACACTGAGAATGGCCCATGTCAAATGCTCCATCTGATTCCTGTTTGAATTCTAACAGGTACAATAACATTTGCTTTGTCTGTCTTAAAATGTTATTCGAACAATTAAAAGAAAACATACATTAAACTAGTTCTAGTAGTAATTGCACTCAAATATAGATTAGTGTTTTCATTACTTTCTACATTTTTTTCTATAATTTGTGAAGAAAAGAGAGAAACCATTCTTAAGCAAAATTTCAGGCCAGTAATCTACGTTTTCCAACATTAAAGAGTCATTCAGATAGTAGATATTATTTTTCTGGGGTATAATTATGGCTGCTTCCTTTTGTTTACATAAACAGAGCATTTATTCATAAACATCAGAAAATAACTTCCTGTACTCGCAGAAGCTATTGGTAGAACTCAGGTTTCCATTTAAGCTGCAAACTCCACATAAGTTTCTGGCTTAAAACAAAGTGTCTTCTTCCCAAGAAATTCCTAAGTACCCTTCTATTTTATCCAATCAAAGATTGGTGCATGTTGGCTTACAAACTCCCTGTAAGCATAATTGATTTCCATCACATGTAAGGGCCTATTTTATAATACTAAGATGGAGAAGCATTCATTATTCATAGTGTAGTCAGTAAACATATAACCCTTAACTCTTTTAATATACTGTGATTTAACTTTCTCTTCTTTACTTCAGGAGTGTCTTCCATTATGTGCATATGGCCTTGAGACTTTGGAAGGGTGGCTCCAGAAAATTTTGACTCTCAATTAATCATCTATTGTCTAACCAGTCTGATTTTCCCCCCAGGCCACTCCAAAAGCAGCATTTCTCTTCTCATCAGCACCTTATCATTTTTCAGAAGAATTTCAGCCACTGTGGGTGACACTAACCAAAGTAACCCTCCAAGAAGTAAACATTTTACTTTCTTTGTTCCTTATTTTTCTGTTACAAAGTTCCATGATTGCAATGAGTTAAACAGCCATTGCAATTAATCTTGCTTCTGATGTCAATTGTACGTATGGCAAGGGGGCTGCATCTGACCTTCTCCAGCTCCGAAGGATGCTTACCACAAAGCAGAATTCAAGCATTCTTCCATCTTCTATCTATTTTTTTGGGGGGGGGCATCACTGCTCTCCGGCGGTGGGAGTAGGAGGCCCAGCCCCACTGCTGGAATTGAACCTCTGTCCCAGTGGGCCGCAGTCCCGCGCACAACCACTATGCCACCGAGGCTCAGCCTCCTCCATCTATTTTTAATGTATTCTGATACCAATGGTCTTTCTCATAGAATTCTTTCCTTCTTAGTTGGTTCTATGATTTATTTTAGTGACCACAACAAGCTCACAGATGATGCTCAGGAAGGTAGCCAATTAAAATTCAGGTGTACAATTCAAATGACAACCGCCTATGGCAGTTTCTTCTCTGCTATGCTCTCCCCGGACCTCAGTCTTTGGGATTGGCCTCTCCTCTGCTCCAGCAAATTTGCTGAGAGCAAAGTCCCCCCAAGACATGCCATTCTACTATACATTCCACCTCAAAAGCATGGAATGCAAGTTCATGGGTTTAGTCAGCTCAGATCCCACAATAAATTGCCCCAAGGTACCCTACTCCACAAAACAATTTCCCTCAAAACATTCAGTATTACTTGCTTCTTGAGTTGGGAGGTTCACTGTTCTATCTCATACTTTGACACCTGCTTCTGCTATGCTCTTCCTCATGCCTTGCTCTGGTGTCAATGTTGTCCAGGATCAAAGGTTTCAATGCACAGGGTTCTTGGGGACCAAAAGACCCACTCCAAACCACCTCTCCTCTCTGGTTAATGATTTAGCTCCTACCCTGCTTCTGAGACGATCTCTGATTTTTATACTCTGGATTGCAATCAGAATTATCTGTTAAACATCATGCATAGCTTAACATATAATCCAATGAACATTTTCTTTTTCCTTCCTCCCCCGACCCAGCAGAAAAACACAGGCTACTTGTTGGGAGCTAAGGCTAGAATAGTCATATTAAATAATTCATAGCATCGATAACTTCAACTAATAGAGTTAACTTCAACATTAGAATGAAAACTGTGAGATAGTAAAGACATTAAAGTGAAAATATGTTAAACATAATTGTGGCAGTCATGTGCTTTGTTAATTTTATGATTGACATGTAGGGGTGGAGTCTAGCCTATTAATCTGGAGATAGTCATTGAGTAGCCAATGAGGCCTCTCTGTGGCCTCTCTGAGGCCTCTCATGGCTTTCACCTGAGACTCCTGGGAAATCTCGCGGTATTTCCCTCGTGAAGATGAGAAGCTATCTTCCCCAGTTGTTGGGAGTTAGTCTCAGAGACGATGAATCACTGACAAGATGCAGCCTCCGAGAAGCTGGAGGAGCCGGCGGAGAGCCCACATGGCTTTGTCCTGATGGAGCCAGACCTCTGAAGCTGGGGCGGCCACATGGAGACCTCTGCCAGCGATGAGTTGCTTCTGCTGTTGATGGACCTGAGCCCTGGAAGTGAGGAGCCATGTGGAGACCCCTGCCAGCACCGGGATTCTGCACCCACTGACCTGTGACTTCGTGAGTCGGAAGGTGACTTTATAGACTGATTTTGGGCATATGGGTTAATATGGGACTTATGACCTTGAACTGGATTGGGCTGCCTTCTCAGTGTCACATTCCTTTTGTATATAAACCCTTTCCTTATATCGATATGTGTGTCTATGAAATTTGTTCCTCTAGTCTACGCGGACTAACACAATAATACAGAACAGGAAAAAATGCTTACTGTTTTACTTACTTTTCATATAATTTGGCATAGATTTTTCCATAGCTAGCTTTTAACATTTGCATATGTTTTACACCAAGGAGTCCTGGTATTGTAGTTGCTATGACTTACACTGTTAACTGCAGGGTTAGCAATTCAGAACCACCAGCTGCTTCAAGGAATGAACATGAGGTTTTGTACTCCTGTAAAGAGTTACAGTCTTGGAAAATTACAGTGGCAGCTTTACCCTCTCCTCTAGCTTCACTATGAATTGGCATCAACTTGATAACAGTGAATTTTTTTAGTATATTTCCCATCAGCTGTTCATTTACTACTCATCCATTTTCCATCTCTTGGTGTGTTGGCATTTTTTTCTTTGTTGATATTTTATAGTCATCAAGAATGCATTCCATATGTTTGAAACTCAGAATTTTAAAATCTGAGGCAATGAGCCAGGCAGTTTAAGATTCCTTTGAATTAAATGTGAATATTTAAAAATTTTAATTTCAATAGCTTGCAATGATATTTGCTGCAGTTATGAATGTAGGTAGCAGACAACAATAGTATGAGTAGCACCAGAACCTTTGTCATAAATAAAAATCCCAAATATTCTCAGTCATATTCTAATTGCTTATGACAACCTCACATGACAGAGAACAGCCTCCATTGGATTTTCTAGACTACAGACTATAAAAGCATATTTTTAAGCGTTTTCTCCTGAAGAGTGTTTGGTGTGTTTTTACTTCTGAGCAGTCAATGACTTAATCTTTTTGCCACCAAGCCTACTGTAATAGGTACTTATGAATGGTTTTTATAGTCACCACTACCTGAAATTATTTTTTCCTCACATCTCATTTTATCTTGCTATTATTTAATAATAAACAAAGCTGTAGTAACTTTATTACAGATAAAATTTAAATATTCTGGTAATTATTTTATATAATTGATCATCAAAGAACTGCTACAAGTTTTATTAATTAAAAACAATATTTTGAGAAGAAGCTAACTTTTTCACTAGTACCAATGTGTCTCATAGGGTACATAAAAGATAAGAAAAAAGTCCATGTCTAAGTTGTATTTGTGATGACCAGCTCTTAAGTAAGGAAGAAGTTGGACTTCTTAGATAATAAGGAAAATGGATCTATGGCTTTATGGAAAATACAAAAATAAACAATGATGTAATAAAGTTACCTTAATCATTTCATATAATGTGATCAAAGAGTAGCAAGTGATCCTAGGTATAGTTAGAATTTGTAAGAAGCAAACTTGTATGACACCTTTTTGCAACATAGTTGCAAAACTCTAAACTCTAAGCTCTTGCTAACAAATATATGAAAGTATTAACTTTAGTCTTTTGACTTTGCTATATGAAATTAAATAACTCTGAAACTCTTTTTATAATAAAAAATTCAGTCTTGGAAATGAATATCATTTGACTTATTGTTAGATCAAAGGATGTTTGAACATTTTTTATTAACGCTCATGAACGCCAATCAAAATATTTGATGCAATGGCTATTATTTTATACTTAGTCCAAATACTTTAATGTATTATTCTTATCCCTTATTTCTCCACAATGTGGATTGTTATACAGTATGACATTCATGCCTATTCCTAGTTTTCCTTGACTACTTAGTATCTGAGATTGGATAAAAAATGAATTTAATATTTACTTAAGGGTTAAGCTAAGTATTTATGCATAAAAGTTGATGCTGTAGAAAAGTCTCACAAGAAGTGCCCTTGAAATTTAATTAGAATTACTGAAACATATAAAAAATAAAACTGTAAAAAGCAAATTATGGGGGCTGAACCCCCGTGGCATAAGTGGTTGAGTGCGGAGCTGCAGCCCGCAGACTTGGCGGTTCAAATCCAGCGGCGGCTGGGTAGCGCCCATGACCACCAGAGGCAGGGATGCCCACAAAAAAAAAAAAGCAAATTATGTGTAATTATTAAATTGCTAATTCACATGTGATTGTAAATAAATACTGAATAATACAATCCTGATGTGGAATAGGTGGTCATTTTCAATGTTGAATCATAGAGAACAAAGAAGCATTCTTTATATTCTAATTAAAATCAAAAAGCACAATTAAGTGTCTGGAATAAGATAAATACTTAATTTTTTGAGTTCATGAATAAACATCTTTGCAAATATATAAACTCTCTCTGAAATTACCAATCTCTTAGACATAATTGGATGTGAAAACAAAGGTTGAGGAAGAAAGGGAGAAAAGAGAGATTATTTTTTACTTTCTAAGGGAACCTCTCTATTCAGACACTTTAGGATTGTCTGAGTTGGAAGTACTATGAGAACAACTGACTGCAGTGAGAATCAACCTTTCTATGAACTTCACACAAAGATGGACCTTCAGGCACCATGAGTAATAATACTACATAGATTTTGTGTTACACAACTGTAGCAGATCACAATTCGAGTGGTTTACAATATGGCATCTCTGTCAGTTCTCGATTAAATTATTTCTCATGTTTCTTAGTTTCTGATTATTCAATCCACACCTCCATCCTTTCAATGCCATGTCCTAAAATACTGAAATCATTAAGTCACCTCTGATATTTTCCTCTCCACAGAATCGAAGAAGGTAAATTTAGTCCCTGTCTTCTATCAAAAGCAGTACAAATATTTGGAACAAAATCTTTGATTCTGAAATTTGAAAAGTTCTTTTGTCATCATTTCTGGAATATGCTTTATAAAATACCCCAGATCTATTTTAATAATGATTCTCTTCTGTCTTCATGCTAAACTTTTTAAATCGCATGTCATGACTTTTTATTCTATTGACCATATCTTATATTTTGAGTAAATTTCTCAGTCTACATACCATGAGTTCATTCATTTTTCTTCTTGTTCTAACATAGTGTTTACTATGTTCTAACATATATGTTAGAACATAACACTATGTTCTAACATAGTGTTTACTTTATTATTTAATCTTTAAATAATAAGTAAATAAAATATTATGGAGACTTTAAAACAAATGCATTAATCAGTATATTATTGTAAAGCAAACCTTAGGTAAATTCTTTCATGTCTATAGATATTTCTCTAAGTTTTCCTATGGCATTCACATTTTTTATACATATAAACTTGTTTTAGTCTTTAGGTCAGTAATAAATTTGGTTTTGGGTCCAATATCAGATACTCATAAGTGGGAAAAGCTAATGTACAAGGAGAACCAAGAAAAGACATAAGTTTCATATTGTATAACCATGCATTATGGAAAAATATAAGATAAGAATAATACATTAAAATATATGGACTAAGTGGGAAATAATAGCTATTGCATCAAATATTCTGATAGGCATTCATAAACTTTAATAAACCTCTTTTCAGATATCTTTTATTCTAACAATTCAAATAGGATTCATTTTAAAAGCTGAATTTTTAACCTAATCATATAACCATTTTAATCTCTCTAATTTTTAATCTAACCATATAACCAATTTTATATTTAAAACTGAAAAATGTTGTTATTATTAGGTGCTACTTAGTCTATTCCAATACATAGAAACCCTACGCCTAGCAAAAGGAAATGCTGCATGGTCCTGTGCCATCCTTACTATGGTTTCTATATCTGAGCCCATTGATGCAGTCACTGTCAATCTTTCTCATTGAGGGGCGCCCTCTTTTTCTCAATCCCTCTAGTTTTTCAAGCATGTTGTTCATCTGCAGGAATATAGCTTCAAAATATTGTTAGGTACAAAAGAGCCCAGCAGAGGAATCAGAACATTGTTGGGGATAGTGCCAGAGAATGGGCCATTTATGAGGCTTCTTAGAATGTGACTGAGGAAAAGCTGATTTCTCAGTGTGGAGAGCTGAGTCAGGTAAAGCCTGTGCGAGTGGAGCCTTTTGGGTCTTCATTTGTTGATGGGGCATGACTTTTGGTAAAAAGAAAAAAACACTGGGCTGAGCCCCAGTGGCGTAGTGGTTGTGTGTGGGACTACGGCCCACTGGGTTGGAGGTTCAAATCCAGCAGCAAGGCTGGGCCTCCTACTCCCACCACCCAAAACCAAAAACAAACAAAAAGAAACCCTGTAAAAATCTGCTATTGATCAGAACTTGTGATGTTCTAAATTATGGATCTACAAAAATTGGAATCCACAAAATGAAGTGGAATGCATACAAATCATTATTGTAGGCATTAGTTGGCTGAAATGGACTGTTATTAGTCATTTTGAGTCAGAAAATAATATAGCTTACTGTGTTGAGAGGAACGGCAGATCATTCATTCGTTGTCAAATACCAAAATCCAAACCCAAACTCACTACCACCTAGTTATTGCTGACACATACTGTCCTGTGTGGATTGCTGAGACTTCAGCTGTTTATGGGAATAAAACCTCATCTTTCTCTCAAGGATCTGCAGCTGGCTTCCAACTGCAAACCCTGTGGATCACACAACCTAATATGACCATTACACCATCACTGAAAAATAACTCATGAAGTACAATTCTTTCTGTGATAAGATTACATCTACCTGTCTTTAAGGAAATCCAGTCAATGTATATATTATTCAAATTCATGCACCAACTACAGAAGGTAGTGATGAAGAAATTGAAGAATTATACCAACAAGTTCAGTAAAAAATTGACCAAACATGCAATCAAAATGTATTAATAATAATTGGTGAGTGGAATGTCCAAGTTGGAAGTGTGAAAGGAACAGTAGTTGGAAAGTATGAATTTGAGGATAGAAACAAATATGAAGATGACATGATATAATTCTGCAAAACCAACTGCTTTTTCATGCAAATACCTTTTCTCAACAACACAAAAGGCAACTCTAAACATGGACTTCCCCAGATGAAAAACACAGAAGTCAAATTGACTATATCTATGGAAAGACATAAAGGAGATGCTCAATATCAGTAACTAACCAGAACTGGGGCTGACTATGGATCAGACTATCAATTATTCTTCTATAAGTTCAGAGTAAAGCCAAAGAACATGAAAACAAATCCATAGGAGCCAAAATATGGTCCTGTGTCTATACCACCTGAATTTTGGAAACATTTCAAGAATGTATTTGACACATTGAACACTAATTACAGGAGACCTTCTGAGCTGTGGCAGGACATTAAAATTCTTCAAGAAGAAAGAAAAAGGTAATTAAAAACAGGAAAGAAAGAACATATGTAAGTGGTATAAGATATTCTGAAACTTGCTTTTAATCATAGAGTAGCTAAAGAAAATGGATGAAGTCAGAGAGCTGAATAAAGCATTTCAGAGGACAGCTCAAGAAGACAAATTAAAATATAATGAAATGTGTTAAGATCTAAAATTTTAAAAACCAGAAAGAAAGCACAATCGGAAATCTGAAACTCTGCACAAAGTTACTTACTGAGTTACAAACTCAGCACATTACTTCTGAACTTGTGAGGGATTTGAGAAATTTGCAGTGCAGGATGAAAGATTCAAGGAAAAATTAGAACCTTGTGTTGCAATCTTGAAAGATTCTATGAGCAAAATGGAATAATACCCGAAGTATTAAAAGGTAAAGACTATAGAGTGTCACTGTACCAAAAAGAGCTGGTCAACATCTCATCACTTAAGGAGGTAGCACATGAACAAGAAGCAATGGTCCTGAAAGAAGTTCAAACTGCATTTAATGCATTAGCAGAAACAAGGCTCCAGAAATTGATGGAATAGCAAATGAAACGTTTTGGCAAACTGACGAAGCACTAGGAACACTCACTAGTCTAAGCCAGGAAATTTGGAAGACAGTTACTTGGCTGATTGGAAGAGATCCTTATTTGCGCCCATTCAAAAAAGAAAAAGTGAACCAACAGAATGCTCAAACTATAGAACAATAGCACTGATATTTTTACATGAGTAAAATTTTGCTGACAATCACAGATCAACTTTTGAAGCAGTATATTGACAGGTTATTACCAACAATTCAGGCCAAATTTAGAAGAGATTGTGGGCCTAGGAATATTGTCCCACAATTTAGAAGAGATTCTGGGATATTGCACATATCAGATGCACCTTGACTAAAAGCAGTGAATACCAGGGAGATGCTTACTTGTATTTTATTGACTATGCAAAGACATTGGACACAATAAACTATGGATAACCTTAAGAAGGTGAACAGTAATTACTTAAAATCACCAAAGGTTAGTCACATTCACATTTCTATCCTCTTCTCTCTCTTTTAATCTTTTTTATTTATTTTTTTCTATCTACTTCTTAGAGACAGGAATGGATTTTAGAGACAGGTCTTTGTATGAATAAAAAAAATCTGATTGACTACTAAGTTTTAAGGTTTATTTTAATCTTACCATCCCCTTCTCTTTCCATTATGATTTCCCCCCAAATACTTGTTAAGTAGTTGTTAGAGTGACTGAGTTATTTGTCTGTTTCTTACAGTGTTTATTTTGCCATTTGCATCACAGCTCTGTAGATTTTCTCAGATACTTTTCTACCTTCTCTATTTTCTGAAATTGATAGGTGGATCTAGTTGGTTCAGAAAGTTTATTTGTAGGCAATGTTTTATTTTCCATAAAGAGGGTTTTAGTAATTTGCTATTCTAAATTCTTTTGATGCTAGTAGTTATCAATGATTATTGTCTAGATTTGCAAAATAGAGGCATAATTATATCATTCCTTATTAAATCATTCACTGAAATGACTGTAAAGTGAATGTGTAAATCACCTAATAATATTATCATTCCTTTATCTGTAAAAAAATAGGTAAAGAGCAACTTTCTCATCATTTAATATTAGGCATTTAGTGGGGGCAATTAAGATAAGAATGATAGGCTTAATTTTCTTTTTGTGTACAAGTGTTCAAGATAGTGAACTGATAAGTAACTTTTTCCCAGAGACCAATTATAAGGATCTACATATATCCTCTTCCTGGGATACAGATAACAGGGAAATGGGTGAAGGGAGACATCAGATGGTGTAAGATATGACAAAATAATAATACCTTAAATATTATTTAAATTTTTTAAATGAAGGAGGAGGCTTGGGGGACTGGAGGGGAAAATGAGGAGCTTAAGTAAAAAAATGAATGCTTTGAAAATGATGAGGGCAGCTAATGTACAAATGAACTTGACATTCAATGGATGGATGTATGGATTGTGATAAGAGCTGTATGAGGCCCCAGTAACATGATTTAAAAATTTAATATTCATTAATAGTTTTCAGCATATCTGATTCCCTATAAATGTTCTTTAATTTTTAAAGTATAACAATCCAAACTAATATCTTTAGAATCACTTCATATATGTACATACATTAATAATCAAAAAAGTAGAAAAATACTTGATATGTTCAAAATGGTGATGTAAAGAATAATGAACATACCATGAACTGTCATAATAATGAACAAATCAATACTTAAGAAATCAGTTTCTTATATTCAAGGATATTGAGTCTTTAACTTGCTTACTATGGATACAAATTACCAGTAAAGGTCAATTGCATTGACAATCCGATAAACAAAAAATCTCATCATTTGGCAATGTAGCCAAAGAAAATAGGGCAGTCTTTCAGAAAGAGAGCTTTACAAAGCAGCGGCACAATAGACTGTAGCATAATAATAATTATGAGAGATTCAGGTCCTCTCTTATGTATAAATTTATCATGAGTTGAAGTTGACTGAAAGCACATAACAGTCATATCCATGCTCTGACTTGTGCCCCAAAGGTCTTAACTGTAGACAGTCAGAACTTTTTCAGGCTGACCCTTGTATCTTTTTGACTAGAGCTTAGTAATGAAAAGCTCCTATGCTTTCAAGTTGGTGAAAAAGTTAAGCTCATTTTGAACATATTCTTTCCCAACAATTTTTTTCTGAGGACATCCAGCTGCTTTTATTGTGTAGTGGTAATAAATGGTGACAAACTCAGCACAAGGCTTATTCATTACTTCCGTGCTAGGGAAAAATTTTTATTGCAGAATGAATCATGATCCCACATTAACATTAAACTCCGTGAGTGCATGATAATATTTCATGTACATTTTGAAATTTAAAGCCCACAAATTTTATTTTATTTGGAATTTTATTTTTTTTATTTAACATTTTCAAGTTATGTATTTATCTTTACTTTTTATGCTAGTAATCCTAATTCTTACCACCAGTAATGAAATAATTACAATATAAATTTATAATCTATTTACTTTATCTCACAATATACACTCATTAATCTCTTTATAACAATGCCAAAGGTACTGCCAACAGCATTATTTCTGAAAATTGCTTACTTATATACTTCTTTCAAACTGTCTAATGTAGTTTATCAAAGATGTACTACCAAATTACTTTAGTTTGACATGAAGACAATTCATTTTTTCGATAGTTGTGTTATCAATTGAGATATTTTTGACTTATGTCATTTAATTAAAAAATATTTAGGTATAAATTTTAACATTTATTATAAGTAAAATACTTAAATGGTTTTGAATCAAAGCAACATATATTCAAATTTATGCTTATTTAAATCAAATCTATATTTGTGACTCACATGTACACATATGATTTGTATAGATATAGATATGTAAATAGACAGACAGATGATAAAGGCTATCTGTCTCCTAAGAGATTCTCTATGACATTTCCAAAATAAATTGCTTTGGTTATAAAATTCAATTTGAATGACATGTAGGTAAATCAAATCCTAATGTAAGAACATTCGAATTACAAATGATGTAAACTTATGAAAGGAGTACTATAAAACTTACTTTATTAAATTGTTAAATACAATTGTCCATAATAATGAAAAAAATGCACTACTTTGAAAAAATTGCCTGTTTTCAGTAACTGGTCACTTCAAGAATGTGACCTTTTAAAAGGTCATAGGGCTGAGCCCCGGTGGCATAAGTGGTTGAGTGCAGAACTGCAGCCCGCGGGCTTGGCGGTTCAAATCCAGCGGCGCCTCTCAGAAGCGGCCCTGGGTAGCGCCCACGACCACCAGAGGCAGTGATGCCCACAAAACAAAACAAACAAACAAAATAAAATCAGATCATGTAGCTTTCAACATTGTGTTAAGTGTATAACTTTCCATAACGAGGCACATTTTCTATTTTATTTTATTTTTTGGGGGGCATCACTGCTCTCCGGTGGTGGGAGTAGGAGGCCCAGGCCCACTGCTGGAATTGAACCTCCGTCCCAGTGGGCCGCAGTCCCGCACACAACCACTACGCCACCGGGGCTCAGCCCTAACGAGGCACATTTTCATTTTATTTATCTTTTCAATCATATCTTCAAAGTTTGATTCTGATGATGCCTCAAAGGAAAGAAAATGATCATGATGACAAAGGAAGCTGAAATAATAAAGCAATTCGGAAGAGGTGAAATGACACCAATCACTGCAAAAACATCAGGGCACTGTTGATCAACCATCTTAAACATTTTATTGATGAAAGTAAGAATAAAGAAGCATGTGAAATATCCTGATGAAAGATACCTTTATTATTAAGTCGTACAGTGATCTAATTATTGAAGTGAAAAGACAACTAATATTGTGGTTAGATGATGCACAATATATCTAAATTGTTTTAGGAACTTTATTTTTTTTTAAGTACTCTATACATACAGACAAGTTCTCTTTCTTCAGAATGTTGAAGTTGAAGAAAAACCTCTCAAAAGTTCATAAGAGGCAAAATATGACCTTGAGTACATCCCACATGAATTTTGAGAACATTTCAAAGCATAGATCGACTTATTCATTGATTCCCTAGCCACAGAAATTCTCATGAGCTGTGGAGGACATCAAAAACAGCATACAGGAAAGAAAAAGTTCATTATAAGTCAGGAAAGATAACTTGTGGGAAGACAGCATCCAGGAAGGTTTACCACCTGGAGCTCCTGCTGCCAGACCTGAGAATTAAGAGGTAAGGAGAATGAGACTGGGAGGATGAGTACTAAACAAATAATTAGGATACTAGGGTCTGGCCCAAACTTCCACCTTTTTTGATTTTCACTCACAAAGAGAATGAAAAAGCATGGAAACTCTCTTGGTTTATTGTTTTGGGCTCACTGGCTCTGCCAGATCTGAGCCCCTCCCTATAGCCTAGTCCCGCTGTAGGCAATGCTTATCCCAGGTTGCTGTCTAAAAGGGCTCATGATTGCCAGGCTGGAAGAGAGCCTCTGAAAGCTAGTCACAAGACCCCACTCCAGAGTTTCCTGCACTGTTGACTCTCAGTCTAGGGGCTAAGGCAGGTAGCCATAGATGTACACCAATTGAAGAGACATGGGGAAGTCTACTTGTGTCAGATCAAAGTTTGACCGAGTACAGCAAGTAACTGATAGTGGGGGGTGAGGGTGGGGGGTGGGGCAAATTCAGTTCCAGTTGATCAGCATGACAGCCCTTAAATAAGGGCATCCCATAAGCCCAATATAAAAAGGAGAAAAAATATTTTCTTAGTTAAAAACTTTTAATCTCAGGCTCATTGTTTAACTGCAAAACAAGCCTGCAGAACATGTCCTTCAGCATACATTAACATACCACTGTATCCAGAGCTAAGGAATACCAGAAGTTAGCCACAGAGATTAGTCTAGAGGTTTTCAACATAACAAAGAGCCTCCGGGATAAACACCAGTTTCAGAACAGTTTCACAGAGCATAAACAGACAGCGCATAGTTAGCGCGTTAATTTAATTCAGCTCCATTTGGCTGGGGGTGGGGGTGGGAAAGCACAATTTTTGTGAGCTCCTGGGGAGATCAGGGTTCAGCTATCTTTTTACGCTGTATTTTTCCATCTCTTCCTTCTTTCCCACCACAGTTGGTCTCAGCAGGCCCAACGGTGTTTTGTTTTGTTTCTTCATTTTCTTTCATTCTTCTTTTTTTCTTTTTTCCTTCTTTCCCTGTCTCACCTTTCACATGCCACTACTGGCTTTCAGTGCCCAAACCTTCATGTAGGGCAACTCTGTCCACCCAGCAGGGAGAGCTCCAGTCTGCAGTCTGTAGAAGTGCTGAATGCAGCATGAGGCAGCTATAAGAGCCCTCTCCAGCATTCCACGCTGCTGCAGAAACTTCAGACTGGCTTCTGCGGGGTTATTTCCCATTAGGGCAATTCCACTCAGCATCCGTGGGGCTCTACACCAAAGTGAACACACCCACCCGACACCTTTGAGCAGCATTTAAACCCCTCCAGCTCCATGGTGAGGTAACTGGGGCTTAGTTATCACTTTTATTTTATTTTATTATTACTTTTCTTCTTCTTTTTCTTCTTCTATCTCTTCTGTCTTTCCCGCCACAATCTTAGCAGGCTAAGTTTTTCTTTTTTGTTGTTTTATTTTTGTCTTTATTTTGTGTGTGTTGATTTTTTAAAATTGTTCTTGTCTTTGTTTTTTTCCTTTCTCTCTTTTTCTTCTCTTCACATTCTTTTTCCTTTCACATGTCACTACTGGCCCCAGGTCACTCCCCTCTGCCTAGGGCAACTCCAACGGGCCAACTGGGGGGAGCTCCCATGTGCAATAGTTAGGACACATAGCTGAAATCACACTTGCCCTAGACTGCCCTCCAAACGTCTGGGGGTTCTCCCTCTCAAATGACAATGGGACCCTCACCTAGATCCCAAGGACCTACAAGTGATATTGGGGGAGATCCGGCCTACCCTCTGTGGGTGCTCCATGCTGCTGTGGGATTATCTGCCCAAGCTCCACGATGATCTCTCTGACTAGGGTAATTCAGCCTGCCCTCCACAGTGCTCAACACCAAGGAGGATGCATCCATTTTTCACCGCAGCCCTCCTGTTTCAGCAGGAGCCATCACTTGCCATCTGAGGTGCTCCAAGCCTTGTAGGTCACACCACAACAGCTTCCTGGAAGATCAGTGAGTGACACACCATCCTTGTGGGTCCACAACCATCTGATCATCAGCCCATGAAAGGACTATCTAAATCACGTACCTAATAGTGGAATAATGGATGGCTAAGGCAAGAGTGACACCAGGAAGATAAAGCTGTAGTCCCAGTGCAGGTTGATGCAGCACTCCTACGAGTCTCTCCAAGAGAGAGCCCAGTGCGCTTTGACTGTCTGGAAAATGACCCCAGTCTCCTCTAAAACAACATGTAAACAACAACATGCCCCAAGAGCCTCAACGAAAAAGCAGACAAAACAGAAGACAATGCCAGAAGAAGTCATGAACCTAATGATGTGCATAAAGGAGGTATACATTCACCTGCCACAGAAAGGAACCTTATGAATGCTGCTTGTCATCATAAAGAATATGAATAATGCAATACATAACGTGATAAAATGATAGCGGATATAAAGATCATGCACCAAAGGGAAATACAAGAACTAAGTACACAACACAGTAGTAAATTAACAGACTTGTGGAGGCAGAGAATCACACCGGTGACCTAGAAGATGACCAGACAAATTTCAACAAATGGGAAATGCAGTCAAATAGGAGTCAGAGAAGCTGAAGAACGCCCAAGAGGCATGTCTGATGCTATGAAGAAGAACAATATTAGAAAAATAATCAAACTACCGGAACAAGACACAAAAAAGAAGTGAATGCAAAAAACAGTGAGGGAATTCTTAGAGGGAAACTTCCCCAGATTAGTCAATGAATACCAGGCAACCCTTCAGAAGGCCAAAAGAACACCAGCTAGACTGAATCTCAAGAAGTAAACAAATAGTAGTTATATTATCCAACTTTGAGAAAAAGTAGAAAATTATAAGAGCAATTATAAAAAAACAGATAGTCACTTATAAAAGTAGCCAAATAAAAATATGTTTAGACCTATCAGAGGACTTAATGAAGAAGAGGAGGGAATGGAGTGACATTCCAAAAATTGAAGGAAAATAATTCAAACTAAATCCAGTCAAATTCTCCATTAAGATAGATGGAGAATTAAGAGTCACCTAAGAGAAGTCAAAGAAAATGTAAAAGAAACCCAGCTCTACAAAAGATTCTTGCCAATACAGTATGAGCCAAAGATTAACATACACTGAGCACACATAAGAAGCTATCACATAGAACAACTCAAACCAGAGGGCAACAAACAGAAAAAAACCTCAAAAATTACAGTAGGTGACTTTAATATGCCACTCTCTGAAAAAGACAGATCATAGGGAAAGAAACTTAACAAGGAGGATACAGATCTAAAAAAGCACGATTGGACGTCTTGACCTGATAGATATTTTCAGAGCATTTCACCCAAATGCAAACAAATTCAGATTTTTTTCAGGCCCCTGTGGTACGTACTCTAAGAACGACCACATACTGGGACACAAGTTGAAACTGAGTAAATTCAAGCACATAGAGATTATATAGACTTCTTTCTCTTTGACCACTATGCCTTAAGGCTAGAAACCAATTAGAAACCAATCAAAGGATGATGAAGAAAACAAGGGCAAAAAATTGGGGCATGAATAACTCTCTATTGCAAAAGGGGTAGATATTGACCCAGATCAGAGATGAAATCAAGAAGTTTCTAGAAACCAATGAGAATGAAAATACAACATACCAAAACCTTTGAGATTCAGCAAAGGCATTTATCAGAGGAAGTTTTCTAGATGAAAGAGAAATGGAGACTTATGGTTGATAAGCTGGCATAAAGCTTATACCAGTTAGTGCACAGTTAATGGGACAATCCTACTATTAGCAAAAGGAAAGAAATAAGAAAAATCAGAGCTGAAATACAGGAGAGGGAAAATAAGAAAACTTTGGAAAAAATTAATGCTGTGGTGAGATAGGAACCCTCATCTACTGCTGGTGGACCTGAAGGTATGTACAGCCTTATGAAAATCAATTTGGCAATACCTAAAACAGATGGAAATCAAGCTACCATACAATCCAGCAATCCTCCTACTGGACATATATCCAGAAGAGGCAAGAGATAACCCATGGTCAGACATCTGTGCTCCAATGTTCAATGTGACACAGTTCTCAACTGCAAGGAATTGTTAACAGTCCAAATTTCAATCAACAGACTAATGAATAAAAAACTGTGGTAAATACATACAATGAAGTACTATGTATCCCTAAAAAGCAGTGATGAGTGCATGAAGCACATTGCCACACTGGAAGAACTAGGGGAAATTATGCTAAGTGAAGAAATCCAAGCACAAAAGGACATGTGTAACATGAGTCCACTGAAGTAAGCTTTAAAAATTGGGCATAGGGGAAAAGCTATGACATACTTACATTCTTGGGGTAAGGTCCAGGAACTAGGACAGGGGCCAAACCCAATCCAGGGATACATGCAGCAGCCAACTAAATAGAAGGAGGAAAGAAAGAGACAGAGTGAAAAAAGACATGGGGAAGATGGGGGATCATGGCACTAACTCACTTAATGGAAAGGTACTGTTTATGTTTCCATCGGAGAAGGAAAGAAAAGTCAGGCTTCAACTTGGTTCACTAAGACATGAATGCAACATACCAGTATGTACCAGGCAACCAACAGATGGGTCTGTGGGGCTGGTCCCAATCCCAAGTATGTGGACTCCTTCCCACCTCACCAAAGAAGAATGTTCTTCAGAGGACAGCAATAAAGCTGCAGCTTGGGGAATGGAGCACATCTGATTTGAGCACACAGGAGAAATGAAGAAGGCTGGAGAGTGAGAGTAACACATCCTGGCTCACCAAGCCCCAAGGATGATATTTCTGCTCAGAGCAGACAATGCACAGAGAAGACCATAAGGCCAGTCCCACCAGAAGACAAGCTGTCCCTCAATGAATCATAACACTATGGGGACAACACTGGAGACAGTGCAGGAATTGTGCCCAATCTTCCCCCATGACACTGGGGCGAAATACTAAGGGAATGCAATAGAACAGTAAGGGGAGCAAAGTGATGAAATCCCTAGCAAATACCAAAAATAGCATTTGGGGACAGGGTGCAGCACCCCATCAGACTTGACTGGAAAATACTCCTAAATGTCAAAAAACAGACCTAGAACTATTTATAGGCTTTTCCTTTTTTGTTATGTGTTTTTCTTTTTGTTGCTGTTGTTTTCTTGTTTTTGTCTTTTGACTTCCTTTTTTATTTTATTTGACTTTGCCTGTTTTTTGCATTTATTAATGTATCTGCATGTCTATCTAGATAAGATAGGTAGGATAAGCAATTTAGAGAAGAAAACAAAGGGACCTATGGTTTTGGGGGGTAAGGGAGAAGGGGAGGTGTGAGAAAAGAAAGCTCAGGGACAAAAGAACAGCAAGTGAACTAAAACCAATGGAGAAAATGGTATAAGATGCCTAGTGGGGCTTAATGAAGGGCAATATAGCACTTAGGAATTACTAAACCCAAATGAAGGCCAAACATGATGCTGGGACAAGAAGTAGGTAAAAGGAAACACAGGGAAAAACATGGAGGCAAAGGACATTTATAGACATCTAAATACAGGCATGTGCCTATGTAAATGTAGTTATAGATAATGATAGGGAAATAGATCTATATACTTATATCTCAATGTTAAGAATTTAGGTAGCAGATGGACATTGGACTTTGACTCAAGTACTCCCTCAACACAAGAATATTTTGTTGTAGTAATTCGGTATTCTGGATGCTCACCTTTCTGACATGATTGCTGAAGAAAAAATGGGTACATAAGCAAATGTGATGAAGAAAGCTGATGATGCCCAGGTATCAAATGATATAGCATCTGGTGTCTTAAGGGTTTGAAGATAAACAAGTAGCCCTCTAGGTCAGAAGCAACAAAGTCCATGAGGAAGAAGCACACCTGCTTATGTGATTATGGGGGTTCGGTTGGATCAGGTATGAGGCAGCTAAGACCAGAAAAAAAAATCCTACGAATGTGAATGGGGGGTGGGACATGGAGTGGGCACCAAAAGTCCATCTGTAGACATCCCCCCTACAGAAAAGTTACAAGAAAAAAAATGAACCAATCAGAGTGCAATATAGCATCAAGGAAACGTGTAACTTTTCTCTAGTTTTTTAATGCTTCCTCCCTTCCACTATCATGACCTCAATTTTACCTTACAAATCAGATTAGAACAGAACATGTACCCTGCTACAGATAAGAGTCACAACATAGGATAGGTAAACTCTTCAGGACCAACAATAAGAATAGAAATACCAGGAGAGTAAGGTGAAGGTGGGGGGAGAAAGCGGAAAGAGGATCAACATATAACTAACTCCCTCCCAGGGGAATGAACAGCAGAAAAGTGGATGCTGCACAACAAAGGACGATGTAAGATATGAAAATAATAATCTATAACTTATCAAGGTTTTAATGTATAAGGAGCTGATATCAAAAACTCAAATAGAAAGAAAATGCTTTGAAAATGATGATGGCAAGACCCGATCCCATTGAGACCTCATGACCACACAGGCTGGTATGGTTCTTCCATATGTGCTTTGTTGTTTCACAGTTAGGTGGCCACACGTTTATCTGCAAGCCTTCAAGACCCCGGAGTTTATTTCTTTTGATAGACAGGCACCATCAGCTTTCTTCACCACATTTTCTTATGCACCCATTTTATCTTCAGTGATCATCACAGAATGTGGATTTTTAGAACAAAGTGTTCTTGTGTTGAGGGAATACTTGAGTGGAGGCCCAATGTCCATCTGCAACCTTAATTCTTAGCATATAGATATGAGTACATTGTTCTATTGTGGAAGATAATCCAGCAACTGTTGCAGCAGTCATCTTTAGAAGCATGAAGCATATCAGTGTTGATGTCCGATTGTTGGTTGAAAGCAGAGCATACCAGAAATTTACTTGCACTTTATCGACTATGAACAGGAATTCCACTATGTGGATGATAAGAAATTATGGATAGAATTGAGAAGAATGGGGATTCCAGAACACTTCACTGAGCAATTTTGGAACCTGTGTATGAATAAAAGGCATGCATTTGAATGGATCAAGGCAATGTTGTATAGGTTAAAATATGAAAAGGTGTGTCTCTGACTTATATTTTTTCCAAATACTATTTAATCTGTATGCTGACAAAATAATCAGAGAAACTGTGCTATAATGATGAAGAATGCTTATTAACAATCTTTGATATGCATATGACACAACCTTGGTTGATGAAAGTAAGTGGGGTTTGAATCACTTGCTGATAAACATCAAAGATTGCAGCCTTTATTTGAATTGCAACTCAATATAAAGGAAACTAAAATCCTCGTGATTGGACGAATTGATACCATCATGATAAATGGAGAAATGATTGAAGCTGCGAAGGATTTCATCTTGTTGGACCCACAATAGCATGGAAGTATCAGTGAAGAAATCAAACAAAATATTGCATTGGGAAATTTTGTTATAGTAGACCTCTTTCAAGTGTTGAAATATAAAGATGTTGCTTTGAGGACTAAGGTGCGCCTGATGTGTCATGGTATTTTCAGTGGCCTCAAACACATAAGAAAGGTAGCTACTGAATAAGCGAGACCACAGAAAATCAACAATTTGAATGATGGGATAGTGAAGCATATTTAATGCACCCCGGGCTTCCAAAAGAACACATTAATCTGTCTTGGAAGAAGTGCAGCCAGACTACAACTGAGAAGTAAGGATGGCCAGACTTGGCCCTGCTTCATGTTAGCAGTAGAAATTAATCCTTTGAAAAGAATATTATGCATGGCAAATAGAAGGAAAATGAAAGAAAAGACCACTCTTGGCAAAGTGCGTTGACACACTGGCTACATCAAGGGGATGAAACAAAACAGCTGTGCATGTGACAAAAGACCAGGCAATGTTTTCCTCTGTTGGATGAGGGTTAGCATGAGTCAGAACTGACTTGATGGCACCTAACATCTATTTTGATTTCTTTGCTCTGATGGGTTGTATTGTTTTTCCTCAAAATGTGTAAACTTTGCTAGATCATGAGTTTCATTGCTTCAATAGCTGGGTATTGATGTAATAATACCCCACGATATGGTCCCATGTCATCAGCCAACCAACTATAAGGAGTTTGGGGTGGGATGAAACACTCTTACAAAGTTCATAAGTTTGATCCAATATAAGAGGAGTTTTCCTTGGGTATTCTCTAAATCACTTTTTATAAAAAAAACACACAACAAATAGATAAAAGCAGAGAGAAGAAAGCAGGGGAAGGGACCTTAAGACCACAAAGAAAGGCACACTGGAAGCAGAACACATCTTTGGGACCTGGTGTTCTATGCTGAGAGCTTCCTACACCCATCGTAATACAAGTCTTAAGGTACATAGGAATCTTTCAGAACATTGAACCCACAGATGCTGAAAGGAGACGGTCCTTTACCAACATTGAATATATAGAGAAAGCCTTCCCTGGAACTGATACTATGAATCTGGGTTTTTAGCCTCTTAGACTGTGAGAGAATACATTTCCGTTATCAGAATTTACTGTGGTGTTTTTGTTTTATAGCAGATGAAAAGTGACGGAATCATTACTGATCTACCCTGAATTCATAAGGGGAAGTAGATCGTATTCGGGCATCAACTGTAGATAGATAGATAGAGTTCCAATAAAGCCCCTTTATTGGGACTCTATCTACTTGTAACTGTGTTTATTTTTCTTTGCAACGATCACGCAGAGTCCATATATAATGCTCATGATTGTGAGGTTTATTAGGGAAGTTGACAGAATAAAATCCTGGATCAGAAAATTTTCAGGATTTGTTTTGTCATTCAGCACAGACTCTTCCTAGGCATGCCTCTCTTTGATCTCTGGCTTTTCAATGATGTCTTACCTTGATCTTTGCCTTACTCTGACAATTATATAAAAGATCCTGTAGCACTGTTGATAAATGCAAAAAAGAACATGCTGTTCCACAACAAATCTCAGACCAAAAGGGTTCAGGTGTAACTTCATCGGTCAGCAATCCTAGCTTCCCCAGTTAAGTGTCTGGAGGCACTCCACTCTACAAGAAAGAGTCCCATCCAGAGTCAGTCAGTTTTACCCTCTCCATGGCTTCGGAAGTCCACCACCTGTGCTCTTGCTTTTGTCGCCTCTGATGTTGCTACTTCCCTGGTGTCTGGTTTTCTGTGTCTTGGATCGAGGAGGTTCAACATGCAGGGATCTGTTTGTAGAGGATTCCTTCCACTCTTTCTTCTTTCTTCATGATAGAAAGATGCCCCATTCCTGTTCCTGAGATGACTCATACTATACCAAGTGGGAAAGCACAATCAACCAATTGTAGTATCAGAGTTCTAAGTTCTTACTATCGCAAGTAATCCTGTTAAAAATCACTTGCAAATAAACCATATAATTCTAGCAGCATCTTCCCATATCTTCTCAGACCTAGACTGATCAGGAAAGAGGCAATGCATTCAATATGCGTGGTCCCAGTGGGGTTTTCAAAGTTACAAGTTATCTAGTAAGTTACTGTCTCACACCAGGAATAAATTACTCAGACACCTACAATTTTTACTTAAACACAAACCAAAGAACAGATCTTATTCTTAAGCTACAAAGTATCTGAATATGTGTTACACACATATATCTATTTTCATACCTCTATATAACATTTTTGCAATATATGTTTGACATTTTCTATATATTCACTCATAAATTCATGCATATTTATATAGAGCATGTGCCTATGGCTTTCAGTTTATTTAGATTCCCTTGTTGCTAGATACAATAATCAAACAAATTAAATTCATTAGAAGCAAATATTTTGTCCTGTGAATGTTCACTTAACACTCAGGCTTTTTGTGCTTCTCTTTTAAAATTATTCTTTAAAAATACCCCCTCTTGATTTGTACTACAATTAATTGTAACTATTTTTATGTTTCTTATTGTTTTATTATTGTTGCACCTATCTTGTTATATTATATACCTGCTTTGAGGGACACAGACTACATATTTTCCTGATCTTTTCCTCTAGAGCCCAACACAACATCTAGAACAAAACAGACCTAATTTGCATTTGTTGAATTAAAATATGGTTTGAATTTCAAAATGCACATGTGGGATTATTACTTAAAGAACGAGTTGGATAAATTACATTCATCAGTAATCTTACTACTGTAGCATTGAGAGAATGTAGGCATAGAGTTCTATCAAACTATATCTTGTTTTCTGGGGATGATTGAGTATATTTTTAGTAAAGTGATCAGATTTAACATTGGTAAAGCAGGGCACCATTAGTAGGGGGGTGTAAAGAGGGGGTATATTCCCTTCCGGGTCTCCCACCATTCTCCAGCTTCTTTCCAAAAATCGGGACTTTTAAAAAATTCCACAGGACATGGGAAAAATTGTTTGAAATCACGACTGTCCCATCAAAAGCAGGGCGTCTGGACACTTTAGATTAAGGTCATGGAAACATGAACAAACATCACAGGTTTTAGAATTTCAAGTAAGCAGGTTTAATCCTTGTGAGATTATAGTAGATGCCTCGTTTATAGGTGCTGGAAAAACAGAGAAAAGGCTAAGGAAAGAGCCAATGTGTAGAAGATACCCAATTCATTTTCACAAATGTATTTCACAATGTATTTAAAAAATGCATAATTTTATAACACAAAACAAAACTCATTGTCACCAAGTCCATGCTGAGCCATGGAACCCCTCTGTGGGTTTTGGAGATGGTATTGGAGCTCCTGGTTGTTGTGAACTGCCCATCACAGCCCTGCTCATAATCGGTATACAACTAGAGGTATTCAAAACTGATGAGGGTACATAAAAATATATTGCTGTTACTTTCATAGTTTGTACATATTCTGGGCTCAAAATGAAGAATCGTAAAGAGGGTGCATGGTTGCGAAGTGTTTCATTATGTTATACATAGCATTACAACGAGTCAGATGCAACTCCATGACATTAAACGACAACCATATAAGCACATTGGTGTATTACAAAGGAAACCTGTTTCAGTAGGTTTCTGCAATCAGTGGGTGACCTCAGACCAAGTCTCTTTCAGTCGTGCACTTATCTTCAAAAAGAATGTCCAATCAAAACAGTCCTTTCCAAGGGAATCAACTAGGCCAGTTGAATTGAAAGGGGTCAGCTCACAAGTTTCTGGAGTCTTTATTTAATTTTCAAAAGTCTGTTCTTTTTAGTTTGGCTCAAAGCACCCAGGATGAGCACAGGGACTTATTATGAGTGGGTTTTTAGGAAATGGAAACTGAATTGGTGAGGAAAGGATCTGGAAATTTATGCTAAGTATAGTTTTTCCTGTCCTTCTAACCTACCTAGCAGGAATCCTGGGTGGTGAGTAGGCTGCCGACTTCATTATCAGCAATTTGAAACCACCAGCTGCTTCAGGGGGGAAAGACCCCAGTAAAGAATTACATTCTCTGAAACCCACAGTGCCATTTTATTTTGGACTGTAGGGTCACCATAAGCCAGATTTAATTTTATGTCAATGAGTTTTGTTTTGGCTTTTTGTGGACAACATAAAGTTCATTTAAATGCTCATTCTTTGAAGGTAGTAAGGACTGTGCTTTTAGGATTTCACTGGAAGCTTTATCCCATTCACCTTATACACTTAATAGCCCCTGTAAACTTATTTCAAAGAACACTTAAAAGAGTACCCTTTGATTCACTTGAAGAACACAGAACTGCCATTTTGGAGTGTGTAAATAGAAAAGCACAGAATGCTCTGGGGGCAGGATTAGAGAAATGGAATAACTCCTCCAAAGACATAGAGACTTAGACATGTTGAGAGAGAATATCTTCTTACTTTGTTATTTATCATCAAAAAACTTTCTACAGTTTTTAATTCATAAAATAGATGGAATTTAGAAAATTTAGCAAAGCAAACAAATAACAAAATATTGTCCAAGAGGAAGAAAGGAATCCTAGTAAATTCCCAGATTTCTGGTTTTGGTAATTGAGTGATCTTATACCACTTCTGATAAGAAATATGCAACATGAAGAACAGATGTTGAGGGGATAGAAAATACATCAAGCTTAAGTGACCTATATCGGAGTAAAGGGAAATTTACTTACTCTACATGTGTTACAAGAATTGACACCTTACAAAGCACCTAGAGTTGATTATCCCATTTTACCTTTACTGAGATAATTGTTTTCCCCACTTTAGGAATAAAAAAGCTAAGGATCATAGAGAGTAAGAACTTGTACAAGACACAATGCTGAAAACTGACAGAATTTGACTCAAACGTACAGGTTCTCTATCCATGTTCAGAGAACTATTCCCTAATGCTTGTAGGTATAGTCACATAGTTTATAATGCTTTATATTGAGGTTAAAAATAAAAATGGCATTCAGGTTATCTCTGTTCAACAGAAAGCTCAGTTGTCTAGATAATTTATCCCATTACTTACATAATTCCCCTCACTTCCCATATGCTGTTATGTTTCAAAGAGAAATAATTAAATATATGTGAAATTGGGTGTTCCATTCAAAAGCCTGTGTGACCATGAGATGCCGAAGGGATCAGGCATCAAAGAACAAAAAATCATATCATTGTGAAAGAGGAGGAGTCTAGATTGAGGACACAAAGCCCATTTGTAAGCAATGAGACTTCCCCTTTCAGAAGGGTTGCGTGCGGGGAGGAGATGAGAGTCACAGTGCAGTGTAGCAACAATAAAACATACAACTTTCCTCTAGTCCTCAAATGATTCCTTCCCCCCGCCCCCACCCTGCCACACACACGCTATCATGATCCCAATTCTACCTTATAAATCTGGATAGACCAGAGAATGTACACTGGTATAGATAGGAACTGGAAACACAGGGAATCCAGGACAGATGATCCCTTCAGAACCACCAGTGGGGAGAGTGGTAACACCAGGAGGGTGGAGGGAAGGTGGGGTAGAAAGGAGAACCGATTATAAGGATCTATATATACCTTCCTCCCTGCAGGACAGGGAATAGAAAAGTGGGTGAAGGGAGATGTCAGAAAGTATAAAATATGACAAAATAATAATTTATAAATTATCAAGGATTCATGGGGAGGGAGGACTGGGGAGGGAGGGGGAAAATGAGGTGCTGATACCAAGGGCTCAAATGGAAAGCAAATGTTTTGAGAATGATGTGGGCAACATAAGAGTTGTACAAGTCCCCAATAAAATTATTTTAAAAAGAGAAAACATTATTACTAAAATATTGATGGGTACAATACCAGTTATTTTATTGCACAAACATTTGTTTCCAAAATTCTATTATAAATATTGCAAGTTATCTAACACACTATCAGGTTTGATTACCTACAATGTTTTCATTGGACATTTTTAGATGGAGTTTTTTGCTTCTAGACATGAAGTTGAAGATTTAGAAAATTAAAATTATCCCCAAAGAACTCACTTACCTCTGTTTACCTTTATGATCTACAGAACCAGCTGAGAGTCTGTCCAAAGGAGATCCAAAACCAGGGAAGCTCCTTTTCTTCTTTGTCTCAATCACATCATTCTCCAAGGACACAATCTCATCAAGAAGCAAGAGTTTTGCTGCCAGGTCAGTAGCTGATTTCTCTTTTCTGACTGTGGACTGTGACTGCACACTGATGGGGTCAGAATCAAAGATCTATAAGACACACAGAGGAAATTTGTCTCATTGAGAAATAACAACAACAAAACCTTAAATAACAATCACCTGTATAGGCCTTCTTTACTCTTTGATGAAACACTCCTCAATGAATTATTTTCTAGTATTTCATAGTGCTACATTTCACAGAGGAAGTTATACTTGGAAGGACTGCAGTATGTAGAAGGGAAATTTATTCAAAGGAAATTGAAATAAAGCAAATATTACAGAGAAAGATTCTAGACTTGGGTCTAAAATACTAACTGGCTATTAATTCTGATTCCATTGTAATGACAACTGCATTCTTCTTTTATTTATTTATTTTTTACATAAACAATTATATTTTTATTGTGAACAACTGCACTCTTCTTATCACTCCCATTGTAGTTTATTTATATAGCTCTCTTCATAGTACCTATTGCATTTTACCTAATATTAGAATGGGTCCAGAGTAGTTAAAAACTAACAACATATTTTTACAGACCTGAAAAACTAAAAATAAACAAACAAATCCAGCAACGAAAATCAAGCAAATTATTCTCCTATGTGTCAGAAGATAACTGTGTTCCATGGAGTTTTCAGCAAACTTTTTTTTTTTTCAGAAACTGATCATCAAATCTTTTTTTCTGAGTTGCCTCAAGGTTAACTTCAACCTCTAGATTTTGGTTTAGCAGTTGAACATATTAGCCTTTTACCTTATACACCGACTCATAGCCAATATCCAATAAGCCCCAACCAAAGCAACAATAGCAAATAACTGCCAACCTCATTGCTGTTGACTCTATCCCAACTCACAGGACTATGTAGCACAGAGTAGAACTGGCCCTTAAGATTTTCTAACCTTTACAGAAGAAGCTGGACAAATGGTTCTTTCACAGAGCACCTGGTGAGTTCAAAAAGGTAATTCTCATGGGGGAAATTTGGACGGTCGTGGTTAGGGCTCATTAGTATTCAATAGACTTCTGATCTATATTTTAAATGAATTTTGAGAAAACTGAACTTCATTCTTATTTCTTTTATTGTTCATCCATTTCTCACATGTGTATGTCAATAAGGAGGCATTATATGTTAGAGTCTGCATAAGATATAAGGGAAACAGCGCCCACTCTCTGCCCTTTGATTCTCAAATGGTTGCTTATTCTAAGGTGTGCATACTAGTCTCATGGTTCCCCTTATAGATTTGTCCCCTTTTGATTGCCAATTGAACTACAGGGGACGTGGTCAGCTCTTGAGCTGAAGGGTGACTAAGGCCCATAGTTTCAGTGGTTCCCACCTGGTCTCTTTTAGGATTTTGCTTCACATTTTCTCCATGACATTTAATGTAACTTCTTTCTGAGAAGGTGGGTTGGTAGCAGGGCACCACCTTAATTTTCCTATCTCAGGCATTTGGAGCTTTGCGTGGCACACTAATCGTTTCTGTGTTTGATTTCTGTCACTCTTCTTTTCTTCGAAGAATGAGAGATCAAGAGTAGCACCTTAGATCGCTGCTCACAAACTGTTAGGAATCCAATGGCTACTCACCGAAGTAGAATGTAGCATGCTGACTGTGTATACTTAGGTTTTGCCGATATATCCTAGAGTATTGAGACTGTGATCCTGAGCCTCCAGGTGCAGCGATTCATCTACACACGGTGTTTGGTTATGTCTAAGAAGCTTTTCAAATTTTGTCCCTGTATGTCCCCTTACACATTTATAGCAAGATTTTAAAAAGTTTATGTTTGCCACTTTGCACCTCATTCAAGATATGAAAATATGTGATGGGTTCCCAGTTTGTGAAGACTGCCTTTTCCTTTCTCTGGCTCAGTAGCAGCACTTGCGTATTTGTGCTGTCTGCTTTATTTTTATGAATTGGAATAATTCAATGTCAGTTAGTGTTGTTGTTTTTGAGTCATTTTGTTGTCCTTGGACTGCTGCTGCCATGGGTAGGTTCTAAGAATATTCTTCTATGGGAAGAAATGCTAACTTCAGGAATCTGCTACCGTTTCCTCTTTTGTCACATTCTTCTATGTTCCAGGTTCTTGGTCTGTGTCTTGGTTTTCCTTCATTTTCTTTACCACTTAATTTTTTTCTTGGACTATTTCTGTCTTCCAATCTTTTCTTTTTTTTTATATCTATTTTAGGCATGACTGCCCTCTGGTGGTGGGAGTAGGAGGCCCAGCCTTTGCTCCTGTGAGCTGGAATTGAACCTCCATCCCAGTGGGCTGCAGTCCTACGCACAACCACTATGCCACCGGGGCTGAGCCCACGATCTTTTCTAATTTCCTCATTTTCCCCAATAAGACCCTTCCAGTTTGAACCAAGAAACTTCCTTTTGAAATACTTCGTCTGATATAGGTACTCAGAGATGCTGAATTCCTATTCCCAAGACAATCAAGCTGTCAAAATCTGATGAGTTGTTCTTGAACAATCTCCTTCTCACCTATTAATTCTATGTTGGATTTATCTAGGGAAGTGACAAAATCTGAAAATTTAAAAGGATGCTGAAACCAGGTGGTGAGTTTGGACTTGTGAGTAGCAGCAGTTTTTCATTTCTTTTATATGATTAAAATAGTAAATTAGGATTATTAGCTCCATGACAGTACTCTTGATGGTGTTTGAAAAGGAGGGAGATAAAAGTAGGTAAATAAGCTCTAAGATGATTAAAGAAATTCAGTAAATGTAGAAGACTTGGTATAAGTAACTATTAATAGAAATCACATGGAAGAGGATGCTATAATTATGTGAAAGAAACCATAAAGGCAAGAAATTGGAGGCAAATATATCTCCAAGCACACTTTCATAAAAACAAAAACCCCAAACCAAAATTATTATTCCAATTAATATAATATATTAGCAGTCAGATTTTTTCAAAGAATTTTTGTCAGGGAGAAATTGGCAAAGATATTTGCTTCTTAAAAAATAAAATGAGACATTTCTTTTGGAAATGCCCTCACATTTATTTTGTTTTGTTATTTGTTAATAGCACCAACAAAATATTTGTGTACTAATTTAGTGTGATTGGAATAATTTCTATTTTGATATGTGAGCAACTTACTTTTTACCTTAAAGAACTTCATCTTGGTGTAAGTAAGCAGATCATAAATATATCTGAAAATGCATACTGACTTTTTTGTTTAAAGGAATATAAATATTTGTTCTTCCTTCCAGTATCTTTCAACAGCTGCATGACTGACTTGGTTTATATGCACTGGGAAGCAAGGCTTGAATCTGACAACCTTGAATGTCAGGTTGGGAATAAAATAAGGTAAATGGAATATTTACAAAAGGGTTTCAAAAGTTTATGGAAAAAAAAGAATTGAAAGATAATTTTCTAACAAACTTGCCAAATCTCTTGCCTATTTGACTTTGTAGTTTCAGGGCATGTCCCTCTTTGTGTGATGCACTGGCTTCTGATTCTAGGTGGATTGACTATGTTCACAAAGTGCATATGGTCCCTTAGGCTATTTCCCATTACCTACCTCTGTTGTTACGTCCACTGAGAACACCTTTCCTGAGCTCCACAGCATCAACATCGCAGCCAGGATGAGATGTGAACTTGCCACTCTACAGTCCAGCATCTAAGGATCAGACACATCAGGGTTAGCATTTATTAGCTTGGAATATATATAGAGAAACACAAAAAGTTCCTATAAAGATTATTAGAGGCAAGTGATAAAACTAAAACATTTTGTTTCCATGTGCTGGTATGCATAGCTACAAAACTAAAGTAATACTGAATGAAAACTATCAATCTCCCTCTATGAATTTTAGCAAGCTTCATTTTCAAGGAAATCTAGAGTGGAGGGGTATAGTTATGGTAAGAATTTGAAGCAAAAGACCTTGAAGTCATGGAGTTCCAGTTCATACAATGAATACTATTCTTTGGCTGTCTTATCCAGGCATTATAGCTTCAAGTATCTAAGTGGATAGGTGTAAAATAAATAAAGAATAAAAGAAACTTTTCTGACAGGATCTGTATTAAACCACAAAGAATACACTGGGTCTAAACTTACTTAAATTAAACATTTCAATAATGCCACACATCCAAGAGATTCTCTATGTCCTTGTGTTATATACAAATTACTTAGAAGATTCAAATGACTATCAGACAAAAATGTTCATATTTCACTATATCAAAACAGAACAATTATGTATCCTAAGACATAATGAATATGATCACATAACAAATCATAAATTGAAAGAGCTCTTTAGCACATATGAAATAGAGTAGCATAAAAATTGAAAATGTCTATGCAAATAAAATTATAAATGTAATAACATTTTTTTACACATCAAGTCTTCAAATATTTAGAATCAACAATAAAAATGTTAAGATAATGTTAGGAAACAGGAAATGAACTATAACAAAAACAAATTCTGTTGGTGAGGTTGTAAATGGATCCAATTATTTGAAGAAAATTGAGCAATACATAGAACGTTGAAAATAATCTTGTCCTCCTTAGGTCTTGTGACAGTCATGTACTCTTGTGTCAATTTCAGAATTTGGAGTGTAAGGGTAGAATCTAGCCTGTCAATCTGGAGACAGTCAATGAGACCTCTGTGTGGGCATGTTTTTCTCCTGAAAATTCTGGGAAATCTCACTTTTTTTCCTATTGGAGGTGAGAGACAAGGCTCTGTCCTTGGAAGACATTGCTGCTGACATGACACATGGCAACATGCTGATAGACCCTGAGCCCTGGAAACTGGAGGAGCCACGGGAGACCCCTGCCAGTGCTGAGATGCTTCTACTGTTATTGGATACTGCTGATAGACCCTGAGCTCTGGAAATGAGGAGTCATGGGGAGACCCATGCCAGCACCGAGCTGCTTCTACTGCTGCTGCATATACAAGACTCTGCTCCCACTGGCCTGTGATTGTCCTGGGGTCATTGCACTTGCTATGTGAATCTGAAGAAGACTGTATAGACTGGTATAAGACACATGGGCTAATATCAGACTTGTGGGCTTGGACTGGAGTGGGTTGGGATGCTTTCTCAATGTTCTATCCCTCTTGTAGATAAACCGCTCCCTTATATCCATGTGCATGTTTATGAATTTGTTTCTCTAGTCTATCTGGACTGACAGAGGTCTCATCTACTCCACACTTGGGTACATATCTCAGAGAAACTCTCATATGTACATAAGAAGTCATGTGCTGTTCATAGTTAGAGTTGAGTCGTGTTCATTCAAAAGGGATATATTTATCAATTAAGGTATAGTTCTTCTATGGATTTAATGACACAAGTGTGTGTTTATTTAAAAATACAATTTTAAAGAGAAATGGAAAATTTTGGAGTAATAATTATTGCATGAAACAATTTACTTAAATAGAAATCAATGCCATGTATTTTTGAAGTTCAAATCACCAGCCTCTGGAGGGAGAAAGACAGGGCTTTAAAGAAGCATAAAGAAGCATAAAGAACTACAGTTTGGGAAATGCATAGGACCAATTCTATCCTATCTTTTCATGTTGCTATGAGTTAGTATTAATGCAATGGCAGAGGGTATATGGTAGAATAAGGATAGAGAGAGGTTTTATACAGACAGGGTAAAATCTGTATTACTCATGGGCGTTAAGATTTATAAATGTATTTTAGCATTGTGTGTACACTTACTTATCAAATATAATTTTAGTTGTCATATACTATAATCTAAGCTAATTCTTTATTATGGCATCAATTAATTTGTCTTGGAATCTTGTCACACAATGGCTAGCAGTAGCTACTTCACTGTAATCCATGTTATTTTGGAAGGGCTAAACAGATATTTAAATTAAATTTTTGGTAACTACCAAAAGCCAATCCATGATTGCTTCACTCTTTAAATCAAGAAGACAATAGTGAGGGGAAAAAAGTTCTCTGGGAGAGCTTTCCTAGAAAAGCATCCCTGAATGACATTTCTTTTTCTTCTTTTGCCAATGCATCTTTAATTTCCTTCACCATAAAGGAAGCTATATTAATATCTTTAAATTATTTCATGTTTCTGATATACCTTTGGCTTTAAATAACTCATGTCATCAAAGATAAACCATAATTGTGCTGTTTTCATTTCTTTGTTTTTGAATGCTCAAAACAGTTCACTGGCAGGGGCCTCTTTGTGGCTTCTCAAGTATCTCACTACTGGCAGGAGTCTCTACATGACTTTTCCTGCTTCAGAAGCTGGTTCCATCAGGGTAACCCTATCTTCTCTGGGGTGTCTTGCAAGGAATCAGCCTTGTGTTTTGTTAGCAGAGTGTCTCCAAGAGACTGAGGAGTGAGTCTCTCATCACCTCCAATGGGAAATACAGCTTGATTTCCTAGAATTCTCAGGAGAAAGCCAGGCCCAAACAGAGATTTCATTGACTCTCTCCAGAATGACAGGCTAGATTTCACCCCTTTAAAGTGACCAGACAGCCCACTTTTGGCAGGAAAGTCCTGATTTTAAACAATTTTTCCCTTGTCCTGCGGCATTTTTAAAAAGGCTCGATTTTTGGAAAGAATGCACGACAAGCTAGGGAACGGTGGGAGATTGGAAGGGACTATATCCCTCTACCCACCCCCACCCCCCATCACCAGTCAATGGTATCCCACTTTACAAATGTTAAAATCTGGTCACTCTTTTAAAAACATTTCTTTTTCTTCTTTAAAAAAATTTTCCCTAGCCCTAACACCCCTACACTCTTTTTTTTTTTTTTTTAATCATTTTATTGGGGGCTTTTACAGCTCTTTTTTTTTTTTTTTGGTGGGCATCACTGCCTCTAGTGGTCGTGGGCGCTACCCAGTGTCGCTCCTGAGAGCTGCTGCTGGATTTGAACTGCCAAGCCGGCGGGCTGCAGTCCCTCACTCAACCACTTACACCACCGGGGCTCAGCCCTCACCCCTACACTCTTAATCAACAAATTGACCACTACATTAGGTGACTGCCACAATTTAAAAATCACATAATGTCATAATTTAAAAAATTTCATCAAATACCTATTTTCCTATATTTGGAGTTTACCTAACAAGGTAAAACAATTATTTGAAAAAATTTTCAGTAACTACAAATTTCCCATTCAATATTTTTGGACACACAAAAGAGAATTTTTTTTACAATGAATTTATAGTTTAAAATACCCAAGCATTTGAAAGCACTATTCAAATTTCAACATATTCTTTTACAAGATACCTTCTCCCCCAAATCTCTGTAGACTAGCTAAAGAAATTTAAAAAATAAATCTCTGTCAATAAAGTTACTCAAAATTAGAAAATTTATTTCTCTGACAATGAGAACAAATTCAGAAGTATATTTTTAGGACAGGGATAGATGTCCTGAATGTGCTACTTCTTATTGGCTTAGTGATTTTGGAAAAGATGACCAAACTGTCTGTGTACTATATTACTGAATTTTAAAATGATAATAATAAAGAATGTAACAGAGCAGTGAAAGAATTTTGTGGAATTGACTTAGTAGTAGACAAGCTACAATACATTATTTCCCAAAGCATTGCATTAAAAAAGCATTGTAAAAGGGTTCATTTTCAAAGACTCTTTAAATTGTGTACATATATCTGTGAAAAATTTACTGTATCATTTTATTCTACTTTGCAATAGGAAATCCAAAATTATACATGAAAGTATTTGTAAGTTATAATTGAAAACATTTATGACAAAATAGAAACATGATTAGAGCCCTGGTGGCATAGGGGTTACACATTGGGCAGTGATCTTCGAGGTCCTCAGATGAAACTAACAGGGCAGCTCGCAGGGAGAAAGACAGGGTTTTCTGCTATGGTAAAAAGTTATACTGTCAGAAACTCACGGGGGCATTTCTATTGAGAGTGTTCCACTGGTCACTCTAAGTTGGCACCACTCATTGGCATGAATCACTAATAATCATGATTATATATAAAGTGTAAGGCAGGTCTTTGAAACCAATCCATGTCGGTGACACTTATACTCACCAACCACATATGAATTTAGGTCCATGTAGAGCTATCTACAAATTTAAGCTAAAAATCAGGAGAATAAGTTACAGTTTGGTAGTATACCAAAACAAACAAACAAACAAACTCGTGCTTCTATAAGTGAACATTACTTGAAGTAGGTTTTTGAGAAGGTTATTTCTAGTTATCTTGAAGGAGAGTAGCAGTCTGGTGATTTCAGATATTTGCTTGCCTGAAAACAGAATAGCTTTATTGATTTTTGATTCCACCAAGAAGAAGTCTTTGCTCTTTTCATTTCTAAAGATGGGCAATTAGTTTAGGATTCTCATACATACCACTAAGAGAATTAAAAGTCACTTCATATTTTTCACCTAACATCATTTAAATTAAAATTTTTAGCTTCTGTTACTAACATATATATCTTTTTCTTTAAAAATTCCAGAAAACACTCATGGCGCTTTGTCACGTATTAAAAGCTTTCCATCTGAAATTTGCTGTGTTCAGTTATTTTTGTGACAGGCATTTTTGCTTTATGTCTTAAATATGACCTTGAAGGTCTATGTAATTGTTGAGTGAGAAATTTAATATATCCCAATTTCCATAAAAATATCAAATGCACTCTTCAGTTGGCAGTATGTATGTTTTCCAAAGTCAAAAATCCAGTTAGAAGAACACCCAGAACAACATAGTGTCAGACTTCCAGTTTCATGCTCTTTCACGTATAGCCTTATTTGTTCAAGTGTAAAAAATGTTTCCACATCCAAACAGATGGCTTATTAGACAAGATTTCTGTGGATGAAGTGCTCTCACTGTGAAAGACACCTGCATTTTCAAGTGATTCTTCCAAAATACAACAAATTAAGAAGCACAATTAGTTACTAATACACAGGCAAACAGATTCTTTTCTATTGGGTCCTGCTCCCTTCTTTTCCAGAGGCCTGGTGGTGCAGGGCTTTTGGATTGGTCTGTGATTCTCCTGACCAGCAATTCCAAAATAGCAGCAGCTCTGTGGGAGAAAGACTGGGTTTTCTATCTCAGCAAACAGTTACAGTTTCAGAAACTCATATCAGGTAACGGTGAGTCAGCATGGAGTCAATGACAGGGAGAAGGAAGGAAGGCAGTGCAGTGGTTAAGCATTAGTTTGCTAGCTGCAAGGTCAGCAGTTCTAAACCACCAGCTGCTCCTCTGGAAAAAAACCTGGCTTTCTACTTCAGAAGAGGGAAAACCCCCAAGGAAACCCCCAAGGGCAGTTCTAGCCTGTTCTATGGGGTCATCCTGAGTCACCATTGAATTGATAACAATGTGTTTTCTTTATCCATTCTTTAAGAAACTTTCATCATCTTCCCAATAGTCTGTTGTCAACCATTTTAAAATTTTAAATGTATTTTAAAGTAATATTTATTCAGAATTTTCAATCACAGTTCAAGCAATTTTTTTCTTTTTCAAATATAATAAGAACACAAAACTTCTTTATGCCATTTTAAAGAAAGCTTCCCTTATTTAAAATCTTGTATGTGTCTCTTTAATAAAGTACTTGTCAATGTAAACTTCTTGAGGGTTTATGTCATGTTTACCATTGAGTTTTGGTATCTGATACATTGTCTTTCATAAATTCAACATAAATTTGTCTAATGAATGATTGAGACATTCTAGCACCAAATGGGAACAAAGACAAATGCCAACTTGAGTTCATAAAGATAGAAAGTAGTACTTGAGAAGTCACGAGATTAGCCCATGTTTTTATATCTATGGTAATTGAAGTTGAATCTCCTGCTAGAATCCCTGTGTGTCCATTAGCATTTCTCTGTACTCCACAGATTCTCATTCTAGTGAGAGTTTCAGTTCACCAGTAATTACTCTATTCAGAGTTCATGATTTCTCTCAACCATTAATCTGTAACTTGATCCCTGAAGAACTATTGCTATCTTTTTATAAAACAGTGTCATTTAGAAAGACCAAAGACTTTTAGTTATGGAGTTTATCCGAATGTGTCATTCATTGCTTAATTTTTGTAACCTTATACGACAGAATAGAACTTCTTAGAGTTTCTGAGACTATAGATTGTTACAGAGGCAGATTGCCTCATCTATCTTCAGTCTAACGCTCACATAAATTTGTTTGTTTGGTACATAGGAATGTAGGTTTTATTTATGGCACAAAGACATTCCAAGAGTAAATTTGAATGAATACAGTTCAGTATAACATATACACTCTACAGGACAATGTGGAATATCACCATTCTCTTCACCCTTAAATTTAAATACAATATTTAATAAAAATTTTGACTTACATTATAATTACATTAAACTACTCAATAAAAGGAAATGAAAATGTGTCCTAAAATATAAATGAGAAGGCATTTCTTAGGTGTACACTGTGGGCCATACCTAGAGATATAAAACTGAATAAGACACTCAGTTGTTCAGTTATTCATAGCCTGGTAAAGGAGACCTTGGAAGCTTCTCAATCACTGCAAAGAAATTTTCTTGTGAACGATCAAACCTTTGGGAAATCTTCCATTTCCTTCAAGTGCAATGCTGAACACAAAACCTTTTGCTTTTGTTAACATTTTCATGGTACTTTATAGTTTTTAAATTAACTGATCTCTCTCCTCATAATGGAAATGTTTTATATGCATAGAAAATATCATAAATCTGTATATATTTTGAAATTGATGAACTGTGAAAAAGGCTAAGTTTGGTAACTGGTTTTCTGACTCATGCTATTGTGTATATGCAGTTTTTAATAAAACAGTGGATTCATAAAAATAAGATACCTCTCAAAATTACTCACTTCCTGGTAAAAAGCCAAAAAATGATGAATTCTTACCTTAACCTATATAAACCTGGGACTTTGGGAAAGTTACTTACCCTCTCTGTTACAGTATCCTCATTAGAAAATGGAAACATTATTTTTTGGAGGCTTAAGAGTATTAGAAGTGGTATAATGTCTTTTTAAATATAGAAAACTTTCAAAGTATACCTTTTTTATGAAAATGTTCTGCTTTTAATATTTTATTTAAGGAGCAAAGTATAAGATTATAACACAGAAGGAAAGCATATATAATAAAGGAAAAAATTTCACCAGAAAGAACTATTAGTGACAATTGCTCTAATATTTTCTATTACTGTATTTTGGATAATTATTATTTTTAATAACTTTTTCCATGAAAAAGTGTGCCGAATAAAGAATGCCATATTCATTAGAAGATAAAGGGAAATGGGCTGAGCCCCGGTGGCATAGTGGTTGTGTGCGGGACTGCGACCTACTGGGATGGAGATTCAATTCCAGCTGTGGGGCTGGGCCTCCTACTCCCACCACTGGAGAGCAGTGATGCCCCCAAAAAAACAAAACAAAACAAAACAAAAAAAGAAAATAAGGGGAAGAAGCATAGTTGTAGTCAAAACAATTATCCTTCAAAATGATTGTATTAGCAACATAAAATTTTAATGTCATTTTATATGATATTCATAGCCTTATATGTCATTATATTGTCGGAATTTTTGCCTCTATATAGATTCCTAGGCTGTTCATATTTAATAATTCACACCGTCAGGTCTTTGTCCTACAGAATGACTGATGAGTTCAAACCAAAGGCCTTTGATTAGCTGTTGAGTGCTTTACATTGTGCCTATAAGAGCACAGAATTGGAATGAGTCCTGGTGGTGTAGTTGTTGAGTGCGGGACTGTGGCCCATTGGCTTGACAATTCATATCCAGCAGCAGCTCTCTGGGAGCAAGACCGGGTAGCTCCCACGAACACCAGAGGACAGTGATGCCACCCCCTCCCAAAAAGAAGGAGCACAGAATTGTAACAGGTGAAGGGATTGTTAGATAGCACTAAATTAATAACTTCAGCTGACAGATGACTTGGTGGCATAGTGGGTTGTGTGTTGGGCTGATAACCAAAAGAACAGCCGTTTGAAACCACCAAACCCTCTATGGGCAAAAGATGAATTTTTCTACTGCAGTAATGTTACTCAGAAATCCATAGGGACAGTTCTGCTCTGTCATATATGGTCATTGTGAGTTAGAGTTGACTTGATGGCAGTAAGTTTGGGGTTTCTTGTATTTTGTGTGTGTGTGTGTGTGTATATATATATATATATACATATATATATATATTATGAGGCTTAGAGAGCACTTTCCTGCTCAAGGGAAAGGAGATTAGTAAAGGTTAAAGAAACGGGTGAAGAGGGCAACTGAGGAAGAAGACTGAGGCAGAAAAATTGTTACTGGGGAAGAGTGTCCTTGGTAAGGTGTTCATTAAGGTAGGCATATCGGGAGTTGACCTGTTTTAAGAATCTGTCAGGGCTAGAAGAGGAATTGTAGCTTATCTATTGTACTTTATTGAAGATGTAATGAATCTCCGAGAATGTGGAATGACTTGTTAAGAATGACACAGCTACTGAAACCGGAACTGTGTGAAGTAGTCTGGTTCCCCAACATGAATGCTTGCGTTCCGTTGATTTTTACCACTGAATCTAAGTTAAACTGAATAGGAATCACAGTAGCTGAAATATTTAGCCTAGTGGTTCCATGAGATCAGTGGTTCTCAACTTTCCTAATGTTGTGACCCTTTAATATAGTTCCTCATGTTTTGGTGACCCCCCCAATCATAAAATTATTTTTGTTGATACTTCATAATTGTACTTTTGCAACTGTTATGAGTTGGGTCACCCTTTAAAGGGTCATTTGATTCCCAAAGGGGTCTGGACTCACAGGCTGAGAACTGCTGCATTAGATGATGCCTAAAATGTTAATGCTAAATTCTGTAATGTGGAATCCTTATTCTTTAATGTAGAAAAACTGTTAAAGCTAACTGCTATGAGAACTTTCTTGGGTCACCCTTACATGCAAAAGTCCTGGCACTTTTATTTCTCTTGAGTTTTTCAATACTAACAGAATCTTATGAAGCCTAATTTGCGCTTAAGGCTTCCTGGAGTTTGTACAGGTATGTAGTTGTATGTCTGAAATACCCTCCACCGATGCTTGTTTTGATTCTATTCCAGAGCAGTCTATCTAATTTTCAAACCTATGGGCATTTTAAAAAAAGGATTTAAAATTATAACCTTCAGGCTCCCAAATTTAGTCAAGTAATGACCCCTGAAGACCTATTGCATATAAATCACTGTATAAGAATTAGTAAAATAAATCTGATAAAGGAAAAGAGTAAACAAATGACAATCTTAAATATCTTGAACAACTTCTCTAATGGAGCTACTTATATGAAAATGCCTTACACTCATTATCACTAGAAGATAATTCTCAGAAAAGTTATCGGACTGCTAAGATTAGTACCAAAATAGAGATTCTATCAAATATACCTGATATTTTGGGGAGATCACTAGTGTTATTTCCATCAATTCGATAGTTATATAAGCATTAACATCAGCACGATCTATTACTAAAATTATTTAGTTTTTGAAGGACAAATTGTAATCTAATAATTCTTGTAATAAGAGAGCAGCATTTCTCATTGTTAAAATCTATTAAATACCCATTACTTATGAATCTTTATTTGCATCAAAATCTTGAACAAAGTTTAAACCTGTTTTTAAATAGAACTCCAAAATATGTTTCAGATTAATCACAAATTCAGCCACTTAAGTGTAAAGAGCATTTCAAATCTTAAAGAATAAATGTGCTTTATGTTCACTCCAAACTGTCACTACTATTATGTTTGCACATTTGAACTGTGTAGAACAGAAAAAAGGCAGGATATTTTAGGTTTGAGGAATCCCAGACCCTCTTTTCTTTAAAAATAAAATTTGATAAACATAGGAATTCTTAATATCAACTTTGAAAGAAGCAAGAATAAAAGAAACATTGTGTTTCAACTGTATTATATTATTTAATCTAAGCTGCTTCTGTGTATTCAAAACTGTCTCAATGAAACATTTTTGTTAACAGCCGCATGTGCACTGACTGTATAGACAGGGAATAACTAAATTTAATTTATTTTCACTTAAAATGGGGGAAAAACCCTAACAAAACAAATTAAAAGTCCAAACCAATGTAATATATTGTGTTTGAGAAAACAATATTTTAGGTATGCTTTAAAAATATATCTTCTTAGAATTTGTCCTTACTAGGCAAAGGGAAATATTATCAAGGCATTTTAAAATCTTAACAAAATCAAGATGAAATAAGTTCATCAAAATCTAATCTTAAAGAAAAAAATCTTTTATCAGTTTTTATATTTAACTTACCTTGTGAAAAAATCAGGAGATTCTAACTTGAGAGTCCTGTCTGTGCACTTTCTCCTAAACTCAGCCCTAATGGTGAGTTTTCTCTCTGAGTTTTTATAGTCTCAGTTATACACCCCTTACTCCAATCCCTGCCTTTGTTTTCTCTTACATCATTTCTACAATTTCCACTGAACATTTTCCCCATGCCTCTCTCCTCCACCCCCGTGGCTCTTTCCTTCTCCTTCTCCTTCTCACTCTGCTCTCTTCTCTCTCTCTCTCTCTCTCTCTCTCTCTCTCTCTCTCTGTTGCTTTGATAAAGGCATTCAAGTAGCAATGGAGCCTAGACACTGGGAAATGTGAGTATGCATTTAATATTGCAATTAGTTTCAGACCTATCACTCCTTAATGGGGTTTATTTTAGATCTGATTACTACAAATGATATTTAGGAAAGAGAATGTAATAAGAGCTTAGTTTAAAAGAAAATGTGTGGGAAACTCTAAATTTGGGAAGATCATAATTGGAAACACAAACTGATTTATTGGTATATATTTTAGACATTTAAATGAAATAATCATCTATGGAAATGAATAGTTTCAGCCCCTGTCAAGTGAGCAGCTCTGGTTCTGTGATTCCGACAACTACCTCCTCATTAAAGTTGCTATAATGGGAAAGCTATCGCTAACAAGCGTATAAATACAAAGCTGTGACATGTGGGCTATAAATGCAGATGCTGTCATCACTCTTATTTTCCAGTATTATAATTTCCTTTCAGTCAAAATATTCCTTCTTCTGTCTGAAAATTTCTTTCACTCCCAACTACTAATAATCACATTTGTGAATTTACATGGAAAAGCTTCAAAAGTGGAAAATATGATGTTCTTCATGTAATATGCTACATTATACACAATTTGTTTCACCAATGGATATCCCTTTTGACAGATAAACAAACTGAGGTTCAGCAGAATTCAATGACTTCGTAAAAATGTACAGCTAGGAAGCAGTAGCAGAGCGGCTTTCTTGTTTTCAAAGAAAATTTCTGATTTCATTCTGTCTCACTGTTTAAAACACAAGAATAGAGAGTCCAAACCAGATATTGTTTTTGCACACACAGAAATAATGTTATTCTTTTTGGTTTTGCTTTAAAAGCCATTAAAAATACTATGCACTACTATAGGACTATTACATGGTTAATTTGGACCTAGATGGGGGAACGGGACAGTAAAATGGTTCCTTTTTTATGAAGGGTTTCCAGGGATAACATTTGCCTCAACAAGTTTGAAATTTGAGTAGTTGGCAGTGATAGTTCACAAGTCAAGATAAAAATATAGCCTAATTTTAGATCCTTGTTTAGACATTACTGCCATAAAACAATTATGCTAGCTTGACTCCACATGATGGAAACTCTCAATATAGATTTTAATGGATGCATCAGCATGGCACTAGAAGCCAATATTCTTGATGTACTTCCTACCCTTATTTGAAATGCCTCTCTCAGCATGCTGACAAATGATAGCTATGGCTGATTTATTCCAGATCTGTCCCTGCTCTGACAGTCCAAAGATTCCTCCCTATTTGTGGATTTTGTTGACCTAATTCAGAAGTTTGACTTAACTGTTCTGGAGGAATAGAAATAGCAACAGTTTATTCTAGGAACATAACTACAGTACTTTTGAACCATTTATACAGGCTTCTGTACAGTGTATATTCTCTATGCCATTTACTTATGCATTTGTACAAAATAAAAGGGTTCCTTTATTTTGAAAAAGACAGTAGAAATAGAACCATAAAATAAATAAAAAGATGGCTTAAGTGGACTTGGAGAGAATAAATGGTCTTAAAGAGACTGTGATGGTTAGGGAGAGACTGAAGTAAGAAAAGGGAAAATATGATAATTAAAAAAACATTATCTTAGCGCATCATTATTTAAATGTCCCTAATAACCTCCAATCAAGGAGGTATTATATACCCATCTGTAAAAGAGGAGAAAATGTCACATTTGTTAAGTATATATTCTTCATCCTCATAGCTTAAAAGTGATGTGATCAGGAATTGGTGCAGTGGTCAAGTGCAGAATTAACAACCAAAAGTTCTGCAGTTCAAACTTAGGAGATGCTCTGTGGAAGAAAGTTGTGGCTGTGTGCTTCCATATAGCTTTGGAAACCTTGGGACAAAGAACCAAAGTTCTCTTCTTTCCTGTATGACCACCAGATGTTGGAAACAACATCATTCAACAGCAATGTTTTTTTAAAAAAATAATTTTATTGGGAATTAATACAGGAATCTTATCATTGCATAGTTAATCACATCAAGCAGTATTGTATAACTGATTGTTACATCAGTTTCAACATAGTCTTTCTCTTCATTAATTACTTAACATCAGCTCCCTTTTACCATCCTGCCATTACTACTGTATCCTCCCAGAAACCCTTATTCCACTTGCTGTCGCTATAGGATCTTTGTGGTTGTTATTGTTATTTATATGAGCTGGGATCCAGAATGAAAAGAGAATACACATTCAAATGGACTCATCTGAGGCTAATTTAATGAAAGGATGACTGAATAGATGTGAGTTGGGTGCAGAAAAACTAAGAAAGATAGAGTAATATCCTGAACCAATGTGTCCTGGATACCCCAAGGGCTAAATACTTAAAGAGAGAGATAGTGTATATCAAATAGAAGAATTTTTGAGTTATATGATAATCCTTGCTCCAAAATTTTAAGTGAGAACCAACCCACTTCCCACAGAAAATATATCCATCAGTGAAGTACAGTGTATAGAGAGAAAACGAAAAAAAAAACTAAGTAGACATAAACAAGTATAATTAGAAATCACCAGGTCTGAGGACTGGGAGATATCCAGCCCAATTAATTTAAGATAGTTCACCAAGACCAAGATAGTATTCCATACTCTACTCTATTGAGTAGTAACTGGTGTCTTAGAACTTTTACATGGCCATCTAAGTTACAACTTTTAGTCAATTCCTTTCCAGAGAAAAGAAGTGACAAAAATCAAAAGATACATAGAAACAATTAGTCAAATGGACTAATGGATCATATGAACATCTTTGTCCACAACTATTAGACGAGAAAAACTAGGTCGGACCCAGCCATCACTACCAACTTTTCTAAGAGGAATCACATTAGAAAATGCTCTATAGGGTGGGAGAATAATTTTTGGGAAAAATGACCCTTAAAATCATGAAAGAGACAAGGCTTATTGATCAGATCATAACTGGTGGAATCCTCAAGGCTTTGAACTTTAATCCCCCTTAGGTCTGGAAATGCACTTATTCTTAGCGTTTGTTTTCATCCAAACGCTAGAGAAATCTGTAGGGTGAGCAATAGCATTAGTGAGGTATCTATGAACACCTTAAAATAACAAACAAATAAAATCAGAATGATAGCATTTACCTTAAGAGAACATTTATAAAGGTTAAGAAGGGAAAATAAACCAAATCAGGAGGCACGTGGAAAAGAAGGGTATTGCTAGTAAATTGAAAGAACTGCAAAGAAAGAGATTAAACAGATTATTGTTAAATATAAAACTGATGATATTCTCAGTAAACCTTCACAAAAATTTATCTAACCCCAAATCTATGCTAAGAAACATATAGCATGTACCTGGATCAAGAGGCAGTTGTGCACACATAAAAAGGGTATACTACATGGTTTAAAATCAGGAAATGTCTGAATCAGGGCTGTGCACTGTTGCCATACTGGCTTAACAAAATTTGGCATCAGAATTTAAGGAAGTCTTACTAAAGCCTGCAAATAACTCAAACTTGCTTGCTGACAGTGAGGAAGAATTGAAAGATTTGGTGATGAAGTTCAAGGATTGCAGTCATCAGTATGGATTACAACTCAATGTAAAGAAGGCCCAAATCCTCACAACTGGACAAATAGGTATAAATGGAGGAAAGGTTGAAGTCAATGATTTTGTCTTGCTTGGATTCACAATCAATGCTCATTGAAGAAATGGTCCTAGATAAAAAGATTTATTGCATTAGACAAAGCTCCACAAACATCTTCAGACTATTGAAGTAAGGATGTTACTCTGGGAAGCAAGGTATGCCTAACTCGATCGATGATATTTTCAATTGCCTCATAGGCCTTCAAAAGTTGGATATTGAGTAAGAAACATCAGAGAAGAATAGATGTATTTGAATTGCAGTGCCGGATCATAGTCACAGTACCATGGATTGCTCAAAGGACAAACTGATCTGTCTTGGAAGATGTATGGCCATAGTACTCCTTCGAGGTAAGGATAGTGAGAGTCTTAAATGCTTTGGATATGTTGTCAGGAGAGACAAGTCCCTGGAGAAAGGCATCATGATTGGTAATGCAGAAGGACAGGGGAAAAAAGGAAGACCCTTAAGGAGGGGGAGTGACATGGTGGCTGCAACAGTGGGCTCACACCTGGTGAGGATGGAGCAGTATTTTTCAGTGTTTTGTTCTGTTGCCCATGGGGTTCTACGGGTTGTAACCAACTCCATGGCACCTAACGACAACGGGATCTTTTGTACAAGCTAATAAGCCAAATATAAAATTGATAATAAAATAGAAAGTTCCTAGAATACCTAAAGGAATCATTAGAAGAAAGCATAAAAATTCTTGGATGAAAGAATTTCTTTTCTTTCTTAAAAAATAAACAACATTTTATTGGGGGCTTATTCCATACTTCAATTGTATGAAGCGTCTTTGTACATATGTGGCTGTGATCATTTTCTAAATATTTACTTCCTATTTGAGCCACTGATATCAGCTCCTCTTTTTCCCCTTCCTCTCTCTCTTCTTACCCTTGTGACCCCTTGATAAATAATAAATTGCAATTGTTTTCATATCTTAGACCAATAGTCTACCTTCACCCACGTTTCTGTTGTTTGTCCTTTAGAGAGGGGGTGGTGGTGTCATGAGTCAATCATTGAAACTCACAGGGACAAATCTACCCTGTCCTATCGAGTCACTATAAGTCAGTGAGTTACAATATTAAACAACTTTTCATGTTATTGTTGAATATTTTGCTTGGATTTTTTTCAAATCCTTTACACATTTTCTGATTTCACTGTTTTTGCGTTGAAGATTCTCTCTCTCTATCTAAATATATCTACATCTATGCATCTTCAACTAAAAGGTACAGCCACAAAATGAGGCCAGCAGATGACTCATATATAAGTGCAGGTTGAAGTTGAAGAAAATTAGAACAAATACACGTGAGCCAAAATAAGACCTTGAGCATATCGCACTTGGATTTTCAGAGGCTCTCAAAGACAGATTTGACTTATTGAATACCAGTGACAGAACTCTTGATGAGCTGTGGTAAGATACCAAGACCATAACACATAAAGGAAGAAAACGGTCATTAAAAAGAAGAAATTTAGATGTCCGAGATGTTCTGAAACACTTGAGTCTAGAGCAGCTAAAGTTAATAGATGAAACAATGAAGTAAGGTTCTGAATATAAACTTTCAAAGGTTATGTGGAAAAGACACAGTAAGACATTATAATAAAATATGCAAATACTGGAGTTATAAAGCTAAAAAGAAAACCATACCCACTATGTCTCAAGCTAAAAAGAAAAACATACCCACTATATCTCAAGCTGAAATAACTGAGAACAAAGGTCAAGTCTCCAGTTGTAAAATTCAGAGTCTATGACCTAAATATAGAAGAGCAATGATACCACTTTGAAGACTAAGGTGAACCTGACCCAAACCATAGTACTTTCAATCACTTCTTAAACAAGTGAAAATGAGACATTATTAAATAAGGAAGACAATAGAAGAATCGATGCATTTGAATTATGGTGTTGGCAAAGAAGATTCAACTTATAATGGGCTGTCAAAAGAACAAACAAGTCTGCCTGGTAAGAAGTACAACCAGAATGTTCCTTAGAATTGAGCATGACAAGATTTTGTCTCATGTATGAAGGAGATTACTGTCCCTGGATAAGGACATCAGGTTTGGTAAAGCAGAAGGCCCGTGAACAAGAAGATCTTCAATAGTATGAATTGATGTGGTGAGTGTAACAATGGTCTTAAACATAGCAATTGTATAGAATCTGGAAGTGTTTATTCTGTTATACATAAGGTTTATATGTGTAAGAATCCACTTGAAGATACACAACAACAATAATCAGTGAGACAGAACTATGCTAGATTTTCTACAGCTATTGTTATAATCAACATTGTGCTTTGAGAAATTAATGTAAACAAAACGGTGAAGTAGGGATTATTATCATCAGGGATACAAATCAAAGCTTAGAAGATGCCAAAAAATTATTTAGTGTGAAGTCAGGATTTCAATGCAATTTTTTTCTGATACTAATTTCCATTTTAAAATTAGCAACATTATATTTTCTCTCCATTTACCTAGCAACCATATCAAAATAATAATTGCTGTCATAAATTAAGCAGATTTGGAACATATTTAAGGTCATGCAAGCATCAATGCAAGTCTTAATATTTACATTTATGAATGTCTGCACCAAATCTATTTTTCTATACTCTGCTAAACTCTACTTTCTCTTGTTATAAATCAGCGATACTGAGAAGTCAATCCAACAGCTCAAGATCACTCTTATTTACTTGATGTGCATCTAGTTGATTGTCGGTTTTCCTTATTGTGCAGAAGTAGAGTTTCTGTGATTTATGCATCTTTCAGACTTCTTTGAAGACTTGGGATACATTCAAAGCACCCTGGGAGGAATTCTTAGGCATCACAAAGTAAATGAATATTGTTCGATATGCCATATTTGTTTTGTTTTTTGGGCATTACTGCCCTCTGGTGGTGGGAATAGGAGGCCCAGCCTTTGCTCCGTGGAGCTGGAATTGAACCTCCATCACAGTGGGTCGCAGTCCCGCACACAACCACTACTCCACCAGGGCTCAGCCCTCAATATGCCATATTAACTGAGTTAAAGTACACTGGAGATGTTACTAGACAGATTATTAAATTCTCAAAGCATCTAGTAAAGCATACATTATTCTAAATATGTTGTTTGTGCTAGTCTGGGTAGATTAGAAAACAAACTCAGACATTCATATGTATATAAGAAAGAGGTTTATATACCAGGACAATTGAATATTGAGAAAATATCCAAGCACAGTACAGATCAAGTCCATAAATTCATTATTAGCCCATATGTCCGATACCAATCTACAGAATCCTCTTCAGACTCACAAAATACATGCCATGATGCCAAATGCCGAAGGATCACAGGCCATTGGGTTGGAAGTCTGGTGGATCCAGTGGTAACAGAAGCATCTCATTGCTGGCAGGGGTCTCTATGTGGTTTCTGTGGCTCCAGAGTTCTTGTTGCATCAGGGCATATCCATGTGGCTTCTCCAGCTCCAGGGCATAACCCCATGAAGTGTCTTGTCAGTAGAAGATCTCTCAGGGAGTGAGCAGAGAGAGATAAGTGTCTTTGCCTCTAAGAAGGAAAATACTGGAGTTCCCAGAATTCTCAGGAGGTCATGCCCACACAGAGATCTCTTTGGCTTTGACCTGATTGACAGACTAGAACCCACCACTTCACTCATAATCCTCTCACATTGACACCAGATTATTTCACTACCACTTTGTTGTCACTGGTGAGTGCTATTGAGTCAATTCTGATGCATAGCAACACATCAACACTATAATATGAAAGCCTAAAATTATTTACAATTTTTTTAAAGGGCACATAGCATTGGAAATGTGGAGGCAATCAGTTTACTTTATTCTATGTTAGATTATAAAACATTAAAGATGTACAGAAAAATGTAGAAAGTAACTAACAATGTGGACAAAGAATAGGGGAAGGTATGGAAGTCCAGCAATCAACCAGTAACTTAAAAACATAAGGAATGTTTGAAGAAGAAAAAAATCATGAATAGTTGTAACATCTGCCATAAGCTTTAAGTTGTAGGAGGACCATTTTGAACTCAATAAAAGTATATTTTATCAATATCTATAGTATTTCAATAGTATATTTAATAGTTTTTACAATGCTATTTATCTCAAAGAATTTTGAGCTCCATCATCAAGAAGTGTTTATGTAAAAGTGAACCTTTCAAAGCAGCAGAAGAAAAAATTCTGACATGAAACTGACTAAGGACTAGGGACTAGCAAGCCTTTCTTAAATTTGTAATTCCATAAGTGAGCACGATAAAGGATGGTTTGTTTTCATACTCTTTTGTGCATTGATCAAAGTTATTATTATATAGAAGTTTTAAAACATAAAGTGTATACCCTGTTGTGATCATTTGATATATTGGCAAATCAAAAAGTAATTTAAGTGATAATGATCAATTTTGTTATGCATTCAATTTACTCTGACTTAAACAAATATCAAATAAAATATTAATCCTTATAGAAGCAGACTGATACATCTTTCTACTGCAGAGCTGGCTTTGAACTGCTGATCACGGTTAACAATGAAATGCTTAACCATTGCTTTATCAGGGCTAATTTAAACAAATGTAGTTCTGGAATAAAACATGCAAAAAAATTTCTACTTGATCATTGATATTTCCTGATTCAGAATTAGTCATTTAATTATGCTATGTGTTCTCACAGAATTATAGACATTTTCATTCTAAAATGTTGGTAAACTATATTGGCCATGATGAACACAGATGGTTGTAAACCCTGGGCAAACATAATCCTTGACAGATTTCACTTCTCTGTGAGTATCTCCTGTCTATATTACATAATAGGGGTTACTAAGAGCAAGGCACACTAATTGTAGAGTTATTATCTTTCTGCATTTAGAAATTCATTGCTGCTTCAAGAAAAGAATTTTCCCTGATTTTTTTGTTTGACTAATAAGTGCAAATTGACTGGAGAATAAACCTGGATTGTACCCCCCCAAAAGAAAGTGCAAATTGAGAAAGGAAGAAAAAAATGACTTACACCTAGTCTTATAAAAGTTTAAACTCTGAAGTCTTTTCCTTTCAAATTTCAGGTTAGGAGTCATAATGATTAATTCTCATGTTTATCCTGGCAGTTAGACATTTTAAAAATATATATGTAATAGTTATTAAGCATGCAGTCTGAGCCAATCACAGCCTTAAGGTTTTTAAAAATGCATTATTCTATGTGATTAGAGTGAAATCCACTGAAATAAGTCTCCTATAATACTGCTTAAGGAAACAGAAACCTTGAGATATAGAGTTTGGTCTGCAGATTCACTAGAGTGCAGAGGCAAGATAGATGCCTGACTGTCATGTCAGGATGCTGACAAGTGTCAAACTTAGCGGGATTAGCATTAAGTTTAGTCATAACAAATTTTTGAGAAATAGAGAATTTGTTCTTTTCTTCAAAATTGTCAACACGTGTATCTAGCTATTATATCTATTTTTAGATTCACATTTTCCTACTATGGTTTCCTGGGAAATATCTCTTTCAGATCACACTACTCTCACCTACATAGAGAAACAGGCATACACACATCAGTATTTTTGATATTTTTTAAATTTTGAGCACGAGAAAAATTTATATTTAAGGTAGGAAAGCAGGTTGCCTTCAACTTCCTGAATAACTTTCACATCCCACAGTTTTTTGTGGGATTAGGTTTTCTGCTGCATGCCTGAGAATTAGTATAGGGGTATCACACTGTTCTCTTTGCACATTAGAGTGTGCTCATCAAAACAATGAACTCATGACATCCTTTGGTTTTCCAGAAACCAAGATTAGCATTATTGGGGTCAGAGACTTAGACTGGTTTCCTCAGTTTTGTGTTGGCCCTGGACAAGTGTCCTACTTTGGGGCCTTCAAAATCCTTTTCTGTTAATGCAGTGGTTCTCAACTTCCTAACGCTTTGACCTTCAACACAGTTCCTCATGCTGTGGTAATCTCCTCACCCCTACCAACCATAATTTTTTGTTGTTACTTCATAGCTACCATTTTGTTACTGCTATGAATCAGTGACCCCTGAGATAGGGTCATTTTACCCCTAAAAGGGATGGAAACCCAAAGCTTGAGAACTGCTGTTCTAATGAATTGCTTCTTGGACATCTTTTCTAATTTCCAAATTTCTGTGTTTATTAATTCATGTGAATGTTTACCTATGCACATGCCTACGTTGACTACACTATTTTGTGTTTCATTTCCATAAATACCAAACTCCAAACCAAACTCACTGCTGACTCATAGTGACCTCCTGTGAGTTATTGAGATTGTAGCCGTCTACAGAAATAGAATGCCAAATCTTTCCCCCTCCACAAATACAGAGGAATGTATATATATATATATATGTATATATATGGCTATTAAAGCTTTAGTTCATACAGGTATCAGTCTATTCCAAACAGAATATGTTTAATTATGCCTCAGTGATCAGTTGATGGATGCAGACATATTCTCTCAGTAATACACTTGTCCTAGTCTCCTTAGAGAACAAATCATCAGAAATTATGGATTATATGAAGAAGAATTCTGTATCAGGTTTGGAATAAGGCCTACTAACAACCTTTAATATGCAGGTAACACAACCTAACTTGCTTAAAGTGAGGAGAACTTGAAGTACTTACGGATGAAGATCAAGGATTGCAGCCTTCAGTATGGATGACTTCTCAGTGTAAAGAAAACCAAAATCCTTACAACTAGACTAATGGATAACATCATGTTAAATGGTGAAAAGATTGAAGCTGTCAAGAATTTAATCTTGCTTGGCTCATAATCAATTCTCATACAGGGAGCTGTCAAAAAATTAAATGACCCATCAGCTTGGGTAAATCTGTTGTACAAAACCTCTCAATGAGAAGCAAGGAGTTCACTTTGAAGATGAAGGGACATCTAACTTAAGCCATGGTATGCAGGGATTCATTTGTATGTGAAAGTTGGACATTGAGTAAGGACAACTGAAGAACAATTTATATATTGGAAACATGTTGCTTTTGAAGAATACTGAAAGTACCAAGGGCTACTGAAAGAATAGATATCTGTCTTGGAAGAAGTATAACCGGAATCCTTCTAAGAGGCAAGGATGATGAGACGTCATCTTATTTAATTTGGATATGTTTTCAGGGGAAACGATCACTGGAAAAGAATATTATGCTTGATAAGATGAGGAGAGGGGCAACACAAAAGAGGAAGACCTTCTATGATATCAATTGACACAAGAGCTACAATGAGCTCAAACATAAGAACAATTGTGAGGACAGTGAAGGGCCAGCAGGATTTCATTCTATTGTACGTAGAGTTTCCATGGGTCAGAACCAACTCAATGACACCTAACAATAAAATAACCTTATAGTGCCTTCAAATAAAGTTCTAATCAAAACAGTGACTTCGATGGTGGGTCACTTAAATTCAAGTTAGGGAGGTCAGGAGAGAAGGCTTGGTGACTATTTTGGTGGATACAAAAAGGGCCATTACACTTTTCGTTGGAATGGTGCAAATATGGGTTTCTTTTAGTCAATTGGTCAGGTTGCTATCTTCCAGATTTATTGGCATAGCATACTAAGTACTTCCAGTGCTTCATCAGCTTGTTGGAACCCTTCAGTTATTTTGCTAATTCTTGGACTCTTGCTTTTTGCCAATGCTTTTTAACGCAGATTAGACTTTCCCAGTGCTATTCATTCTTAATTTTGTCCTGTTTTCTATTGGCAATTAAGAATTCTTTCATCTTGCAAAATTCTGTCATGTGATCTCCATCATCATTTCTATATTTTCCAACTATTGTTTGCTCCCAGTTTTGGGATTTCAATTGCCAATAATTATCAGTGAATTATTATTCTGACTGAAGATGTTATAGAATTCTCAAATTTCTTTATCAATGGCTTTAGTGGTTGGTCACTAAATTAGACAATAGCTGTCTTACTTTGATTTTCTTATATGTGTACACACAGATGAATGGAACACTATTCCTCTTGAATTCATCACTACCATTATATGATTGACTGATTCAAAATGGCCTGTATCAGTCCATTTCAACTCCCTAATGCCTAGGACAATGATATTTATGCTTTCCATTTTATTTTTAAGACTTCCAATTTTCCTAGATTCATACTTAATACATTTTACCTTTTGATTTTATTAAGAGATATTTGCAGCTGTTTCTTCTCATTTTTAGTCATGCTTTCTTTGCAAACAAAAGTCCTTTATTCACATCTTTATTAAAGAGCCTTCTCTGATAAGGCAGCTGTTCTTCAGACTTGATTCAATTGGTATCCTCCCGAGGTGCCTAAATTTTGTCAGTTTATCTGACAATATTTTGCTGTTATTCATAAGGTTTTCAGTCTATCTGACAATGTTTACTTTCTTAAGGGTTTCATTTGTGAATTCTTCAGAAGTTAATAGCCTACCTCTCTGTTATCTATTTTCAGTCTGGAAGCTCTGCTGAAACATGCTCACCTAGAATGACTCTGCTGGTATTTGAAATACCAGTGACATAGCTTACAATCTCATAGCCACACACCAGCTACCACTGCACAAGAAACTTATAAGTGGTGGGTTCTCCTTAAGTCTTGTCTATTATTTGACTGTAAAGTGAAGTCACAGTATGAGCTAATTTGCAGGTCTGACAGGTGATGTAAGGTTACAGAGGTTCCACCAGTCCCTGTCTGATCAGTCAGTCTGGTCTTTTATGATTTTGTATTGTGTTCCCTACCTAATCCCACTCTTTCCAGAACCTTGTAATGTGACTAGGTGTCATAGACTTTACTTATCATTCTTCTTTCCAATATTTGCATCTTAGACACCTTCACATGAGACTTTAAGAAGTCGGTTGTTACTCAGGAATTAGGACGTAGAACATTTTCTTCATTGCCTATGTTATACCAATATACTTTTGTATTCTGTGAAGCTATATGGTCTTGAGCTCCTGGGTCTAGGGACTTATTCCCTTAGGTGTTTGGTTGTGCCTAAAGTGTTTTTAGAAATTTGCCCCTCTGTATGCTCCAACCTTTCATGGATAAATTTGCAGCAAAGGTAAACAGCCCTATACAAATACCTTCAGTCAAATCTATAATTTTTTTTGGGGGGGTGAGTTAGTCCGGATAGACTATAGGAACAAATTTCAGAGACACGCATATAGGTATAAGGAAAGGGTTTATATACAAAAGAAATGTGACACTAAGAAGGCATCCCAATCCAGTCCAGTGCAAAGTCATAAATCTAATATTAACCCATATGCCCGAAGTCAGTCTATAAAGTCTGCTTCCGACTCAGGAAGTCACAGGTCAGTGGGTGCAGAATTCTGGTGCTGGCAGGGGTCTCCCCATGGCTCCTTGCTTCCAGGGCTCAGGTCCATCAACAGCATGCCACTCCAGCTTCAGAGGTCTGTCTTCATCAGGGCAAAGCCGAGTGGACACTCTGCTGGCTCCTCCAACTTCTCGGAGGCTGCATTTGTCTTTTCCGTGATTAAGCGTCTCTGAAACTAACTCCCAACAACTGGAGAAGATAGCTTCTCAACTTCACGAGGGAAATATCATGAGATTTCCCAGGAGTGTCAGGTGAAAGCCATGACCACATAGAGGCCTCATCGGCTACTCAATGGCTATCTCCAGATTAAAAGGCCAGACTCCACCCCTATATTTCAATCATAAAATTAACATAAGCACATGACTGCCACAGGGGGCATCACTGCCCTCGGTGGTCATGGGAGCTACCCAGCGCTGCTTCTGAGAGCCGCCTCTGGTTTTGAACCGCTAAGCCCATGGGCTGCAGTCCTGCACTCAACCACTTACGCCACTGGGGCTCAGCCCCCAAATCTATAAATATTTTGAGGTTGCTTACACTGTTCCTCTCATGCTCATTCAGCTCTGTGTTTATCTGTTTATCTACTTACAGGTCACCATTATGTAGCAAGATATTTTAACTTACCCTTGGGTTTCCTGAATCTTTATTGTAGCAGGTTATAGGAACTCACAATATAGGATAAAGATTTAGTAAGGGATAGTTCATTTTATCAAAGAACTAAAAGTTAACTGTATTTCAGTGTGATTGGTACTGTACAAATGGTATGAAAAAAGAGTTACATGGAGGAATATTTTTAACCTGATTTTAGAGGTTTACTTCTGTCATGCTTTAGTTGCCAGGGTTCCAGAAGAGTG
>PVJH01013961.1:0-58555 GCA_004026705.1 Nesogale talazaci
TGGAGCCACATGGATGGCATTTACCAACACCAACAGGCCAGGCAATGCCATTGCTGGTTCTGTGGTAGGAGTCTCATCTTCCATCCCAGACAAAGCACCTGCTATACAACCACCACCCATTTACCTGGGGTGACTTACATGTTGTTATGATGCTAAGCAGGTGTCTGAGAAAAAAAAATATATAGACTATGGTGGACTGGGAAAGACAGCCCAGTGGTCCACTTCAGTAAATCAATAAAATATGAAAATGAAAATTATAGCAAACCACCAGTGACTGTGGAAATGGTGCATCATCAGGGAACATGTCTTTCCACTCTGTGTGGGGTCACCAGTAGTTTGGAGGCAACTCAAGGACAACTATCAACAAGAACCAGATTCTGTATGCACTGGGCACCCAGCACCAGAAAAGACATGGTTGCTGTCCTCCTGGGGTTGATGTTTCAGTAAAAGAAGACAAACAATCCACAGACAAGTAAATATGCAAATCTCAGATAGCGATCATCCTGTGGGGAAATAAGAGGTGGGGCAAATTGATAAAGAAGTATGCAGGGGAGTGGGTCCTTTAAGAAGAGACCTGGAAGAAAGGAAGTAGCATACTGGTCCTGAGGGCAAAATCAGACCCTACAGAAAGATGGTTCATTAAGAAATATCCTGAAGTGGGAGTGTGCCCTGCAGCTTAAGCAGAGCAAATAAAAGGAAAATGAGTTGGCATGTTCAGGGAACCACATCGGGGAGGAATTGAATTCCTTCATTTCAGTTGCATTACAAATCACTCCAAAAGTTGGTGGCTTAAAGTAATAGTAACTACTTCTCGCCTCCCACAGTTCTTGTGTACTAGAAATGTGGAGGTAGCTCATTTGAGGCTCTATCACAGGTTAACTGGGGCTATGGTCATCTGGAGGCTTGACTGTGGCTGGAGTACTCACTTCCAAGATGGCTCAGTCTCCCCACTGGTGGTGGATATTGGCCAGATACTCATTCGGTTCTTCTCCATGTATGTCTCTCTGGTAGTACCTGCTTGAATCTTCTGCATGGTGACTGGCCACTTTCAGAGAACACGGTTTGAGAATGGAAGCAGGAGCTGGAGTTTCTTGCTTTGGAAGTTTCACATTCATTCCTGATCCTGTGTTGAAGAGAATTGTAAGTGCATGAGGATGAGGAGAGGAGGGTCTTTGGATGTCATCTGGGAGGCTGGCTACCACACTACTGTCTACTTTTATTTTCAGTCAAAACCCAAACCACACTCACTGCTGTCAAGTCGATGCTGGCTCAGAGTAAACCCCTAGGAGAGTGTAGAACCACCACCACCCCCTCCCCCATGGGTTTCCAAGACTCTAGCTCTTTATGGAAATAGAAAGCCTCATTTTTCTCTCATGGAGGGGCTGGTGGTTTCAAACTGCCAAGCATATCCTGGGTAAAATGAGGAGCAAATGGAGGTTTGAGGAAGAAGGATAAGATGGCATGAACTATACTGTAGAAAATAGGTGCTGAGGATGAGCACTGGTGTATAATTAGATAGCAATCTCACTAATCTAAGTGAAAACTGAAGGTGGTGTCAGTCAGATGGTCATGGGAAAGTTAGTGAGAAGTGATCATATTCTTCTGGACATAATTTGAACTTAGAGCTAAGAAAAAAGCATCAAAGATGACTCAGTGGCTCTAGACAACAGGAAAGATGGATGGATGGAAGGATGGATGGATGGATGGATGGATGGATGGATGGATGGTTGGTTGCTAGTTGAAATGGGGAAGATGAGAAAGGGCATTTTCTAGAGGAGAGGTGATCTAAATTTGGGAGGGGGGCATTTAAGCTTGAAATTCACAGCATAAAACAAAGCTGAAATTAAAAGAAAGCAGTAGGTTCTAGTAATCTAGTGCAAGGGCAAAGCTGAGTTATAAATTTGGTAGCCATTAATTTATCAATGGTTTCAAGTCATGAAGCTAAGTGAGGTAGTGTAGGGAGTAAATGTAGATTGAAAACAGTAGAGGCCTTGGTCTGAGTCCTGGCATTACTGATACTTAGTCAGAAAGAGGGTGGTTCCACCCAGGAGCCTTTGGATAATATAATAATCCCCTGAGTCTCTAAAATTTTAGAAAAGAATTTGAGTTTTCTAACACTTGATGTTGAGTGAAGCCACGTTGAGTGTTCTGTGCCTTCACTCACGGAACTGAGCCTCCCCTGGGTCCACTATCTCTTATGAAGACTGCATGTGGTGACTTGCATGTTGCTGCGATGCTTTAAGCATCACGACAATGGACAGGTTTCAATGGAACATCCAGGTGAAGACAGAGTGCTGCCACATTCAAGTCACCATCATATCTCCCTGCAGCAATCTCCCCAAAGAATCTCCAATCCATTCTCATCAGTCAACTAAAAATGTCAACTGGGTCACTTTCATGCTTAAACAATGCTTTTACACCACATCATTCTTTTAAGAAGTTCGATGTCTTTAGTAGGGGTTGCAGGTAGGGTTTAGAAGAGTTTGCTCTGTCTGTTCAAAGAACCCATTTGATTTTAATACCATCTCCTGTTCCAAGCTCTATTCTAAACGTAGTAAGTTTTCTGCTTCCTCAAGAGACTAAGCCTTTGTCTCCACTCATCTGGACCACCAAATGGGTTGATCTCTTTGCCTAGGACTTTGACCCCTTCACTCTCTGACTAAAAATCATATAGGCTTTCTTTCAGATCTCAGTGTAATCTATACCTTCACAGGCATATAGTCTTTTACCCCCCTTAAATTAAGCCTCCAATAATATTGGATACTCCTGTTGTATTACTATCTCTTTACTAACTATACTTTATTGGCCATGCCTATCAAATGTTGGTCTTTCCTACCCTAATGAATTTCCACCCTTCCTACCTTTCTTAGCAGCCATAGGACTCCCATCACAGTACTGAGAGTACTAATCAATCACTATATATTGAATAAGTTAATTAAGCAGAAGAAAATTCTACACATGAACTAAGGGTGTGGAGACAAAGAATGAATTGAGTGATACTGCAGAGATCAGATGAAGTGGATTTGGCAGTTGACTAAAGGAGAGACCAGTTGAAGGAAAGAGTAGATTCTTAAGTATTTTGGTCTCCATTATATTGCAGGAGACTTAAGTGGTACCCAGTACAAAATAGAACACTCAATTAATATTTGTGCTATATGAATGAAGCTAGATTAGTGGGGGTTAGCACTCAGGTTTCCAGATTGGGCTGTGAGCAACCCCATTCAGAGAGAGAAAGAGAAAGATACATATACACAGAAAATAATTCTTGTACAGACTGGACCTTAAATACCACATCTATTTGCTTCTCAACTGAACACTCAAGAATTCAGATGAATGGTCTATCAATAGAAAAAAAAACAACAGGATTTCTGGGTGAACTATTAGTAGGATGCATTAATTAGTCATCAGACAGTCTACAGTGTTTTACATGTTAACTGAATTTTTAGTTGAATCATGTCATATGATTGGTTCCAATTTCTGGTAAAGATAAACAAGTTGAGGCTTTTGATGGACTGCTGAAAGTTGTGGCTTTGTAAAACATGCCCTTTTGCTTAAAACCAGTTGTTTTTATATCAACTCCAGTTCAAGGTGATCTCATAGAGTTTTCAATGGCCAGTACCAGAAGTAGATCACCAGGCCCTTCTTCCAAAGTGTATAGTGGACTTGAACTGAGTACCGCTCAGTTAGCAGAAAAACACATTAATCATATACTCTACCCTAGGCAAGATTCCCTCTTTCCTCTTAGAGGGCAAGAATTACAGAGCTTTTCAAAAAACTTCTCTCTATTGTGATTATATATATATATATATATATATATATATATATATATATATATATAAACTCCAAAAATTAAAATACACAATATTTCCATTTGGAATGATGACAAACTTTGGGGACTAGATGACGGTGGTGGTTGTACAATATTAAGGTATCTAATTCCACTGAATTGCATACTTTAATGTGGTTGATATGATAAATCCTGTAACATTTTGTCACAGTGATAATATCAACACAGAAGACTATTCCAGAAATTAAGAACTTGACCATTCTCTGTAACTCAAACCTCTCAGAAATGTGAGCAGCTGCACTTTGCTTTGAAAAGTGTTTTTGAAAAGCCCAGCAGTATCATGCTGTGGAGACTCTTTTTTTTCTGGCAACAGATTTGGAGCCCAGTATCTGAGTAATGACTGAAATTCAGGTTATGTGTGACAAGACTTGGGAAGTAAGAAAAAGAGACTCTAAGTAATAGAAAACAATCACTCCTGGGGCCTATAGAGGAAAAGAACTGGCCTTGACTCTCTCCCTGCCTAATTCTATTTGTCTCTCTAGAGCTGTTGTTTTAGCAAACTTAAACTCCCAAGGCAAACTCCGTGCTTAAGAAATCCAGAGATGTGGTCTAAATGGTAATTTATATTTAAAGAATAGAGGGTTTCCTATGAAAAAAAATAATTAATGAATGAATGGACTGACTGGTTGATTAAATAAAGGTTGCTGGATAGAAAATTTTTAAAAACCTACAGATACCTTACCACCACCGACCCATCCCCCAGATCTGAATATTGGTCTGAGTTACTAAAAAGGAAAGAAAAGTAAAATTGGGGTGGATTTGAAGTCTTTATTTTATTTTATTTTAAGTGAACTTCAGTGTGCCATCAAGGTAAGTTTCACAACAATAATCTTTCATTTTCTGTTTCTTTTTTCTTTCTTTCTTTCTTTTTTTTTTTTTTTTGCATCACTGCCCTGATGGGAGTAGGAAGCCCAGCCTTGCTCCTGGAGAACTGCTGCTGGATTTGAACCACCAACCCTGTGGACTGCAGTCCCACACACAGTCACTGCGCCACCAGGGTTCAGCTGAACTTGAAGTCTTCAAAGGCATAAATATTCATTTGAAAACATTAAAAAAATAAGTGAAATCCAAAGATGTGGTCTGAACAATAGGTTTTCACTTTTTCACCACTAAGAACCCATTTATTTATTTATTATTTCCTTACAGAAATTGCTGATACTGAGAAAGGTAATATTTATTAAATAGTATCAAACTACATCCACTGAATTAAAAAAAAAACACCTTTCTCCTTCTCAGTGGCTTGGAAGGAGCCCTGGGGTGCAGGGGGTGAAGCATTGAGTTGCTAAGTAAAAGGCAGACCATCCAAATCCACGGACTACTCCAAGAGAGAAAGATGAAACAGTCTAACAGCAGTGGGTTTCTTTTGGTTTCTACCTACAATCATAACAATGAGGTTAGAACGGACATTGTTTATCATAGTTGAGGTTTACATGAATTGGAATTGTTGCAACATGGATAAATCACAATATAATTATGCATAATGAAATAAGCCAAACAAAAGGGATACGTGCTCTGTTGGTCTGGGTAGACTAAAGAAACAAATTCATATATAAGAATTTGTTCACAAATATATATATTTATTTATTTAACATAAAGGGCAATTATATATCAAGAAAACATCCCAACCCAATCCTGTTGAAGGCCATAAATCTGATATGTGCCCATATGTCCAATACCAATCTATTAAGTGCCTTTCAGACTCACGACACACATGCAATGAAGCCAAATGCAGGATGATCACAAGCCACTGGGTAGAAAGTCTTTGGGTGCAGTGACGTTGTCAGCATCTCAGCCTGGCAGGGCTCTCTGTGGCTTCTCCGGCTTTTGAGGTCTGTTTACATCCATGTGACTTGTCCAGCTCAGGGCACTAGGGTAGTTCTATGTGTCTTATCAGCTGCAATGTCTCCCAGAGAGAGGTGTTTCCCACCTCCAAGGAGCAAGTAACAGATTTCTCCGAATTCTCAGGAGAAGGCCATGCCCACACAGAGGTCTCAATGGCTATCTCCAGATGGGCAGGCTAGACTCCACCCTTAGTCCTCAAAGTGACACCAGATTGTATAACTGGCATACATATTGTATGATTCAATTATGTGAATTTCTAGGAAACGCAAACTAAGATATGATGTTAATGCTGATCAGTGAGTTCCTGAGGCTAGGGCAATAGGTGGGGAGTCCAGAACAGAAGGAGGTAGTGACTAAAATGGTAGGAAGACACATGTGGGATCATGGATATATTTTTATTTTGATATATGATCTATTTTATCACATCTTTATTATGGCGAGATGAAAATCAGTGACCACAACCTTAAGTATAGATTGCAACTCAATGTGAGGAAAACCCAAATGCTTACAACTGGGCCGAAAAAGAGCAGTATGATAAAGAAAAGGTTGATTTTGTCAACGTTTTAGTTTTACTTGAATCCCCAAATCAATGCTCCTGGAAACAGCCGCCAAGAAACCAGGATACATTATAGTGAACAAATGTGCTACACAAGACTACTTTAAAATATTGAAGAGCAAGGATGTCACCTTGAGGAATAAGGTGTACCTGACCAAAGCCCCGGTGATTTTGACCACACCATATGCCTAGAAAGTGCGACATCGAAGAAGAAAGAGTGAAGATGAACTGATGCATGGAAACTATGGTGCTTATGAAGACCTTTGAAAGTGCTACAGACTGCCAGAAGAATAAACAAATCTGCCTCAGAAGAAATGCAGCCAGAATTCCCCTTCAAAGCCTGGTGGGCACGAGTTTGTCTCATATGCTTTGGACATGTTATAAGAAGAGACTATTTCCTGAAGAAAGCTACCATGCTTGGTCAAGTGGAAGATCAGTGAAAATGAGGGAGACCTTCAATGAGATGAGATAGATAGACACAATTGCTGCAATCATGACCTTCAACCAAACAGCAATTGTGAGGGTGACACAAGACCAGGCAGTTTCATTCTTTTGTGAGTCTCTAGAAGTTCTGCTATGAGTCATAAGGTCACTATGAGTAGGTACCTACTTGACTGCACCTTACAAAAACAACATTATGGTGACAGTTTCACAGGTGATTCATATGTCTAAATGTGTCGAATTAAGTACTTTCGATATATATAGTATTGGCTAAAAATAAAACAAATAAGAAAAAATAATTATACTCAATGCAGGCAAGTGTGCAGTGAGATACAGTTTTGTATATCACTATTATGCACACAAATTGATACACTTTGTTAGCGGAAAATTGGTCCAAAATTTAGCAAAGAATTTGTTGGTAGGTGCTATAGAGTCCGTTTGCATCCGTACAGACAAACCCTGTGACCAATTTGGAGTGTCCACATGGAATTTTGTATATCGGTTGTCCTCATCCTTCTCAAAACATTTGCTTTCTACTTGAGCCCTAGTAATCAGCTCCTCGTTTTCCCTCTCCCTCCTCAAAACCCCCTCCCTCCTGAAACCTTGATAATTCACAAATTATTATTATTTTGTCATCTTACACTGTCTGATGTCTCCCTTCACCCACTTTTATATTATCCATCCCCTAGGGAGAAGGTTATATGTAGATCCTTGTAATCAGTTCCCCCTTTCTACCCCACCTTCCTTCTATCCTCCCGGCATCGTTCCTCTCACAACCAGTCCTAAAGGGAGCAACTGTCCTGGATTCCCTGTTTCCAGTTTCTATCTGTACCAGTGTGCATCCTCTGGTCTAACTGGATTTATAATGTAGAATTGGGATCATGATGGAGTGTGGGGGCTGGGGTGGAGAGGAAGCATTTAGGAACTAGAGAAAACTTGTATGTTTCATCATTGCTACACTGCACCCTGACTGGCTTATCTCCTCCTGTGACCCTTCTGTTAGGCGATGTCCAATTGCCTACAGATGGATCTTGGGTCCCCACTCTGCACTCCCCCTCATTCACAATGATTTAATTTTTTTTGAAGAACACCATTTTCCACAGATGTTTGTAATATATATTAATATGCATAAACACTTTAAATGATATTCACAACATTTATTTATGATAAAATTAATTTTTAAAATTATCACTGTCATCAGACTGATTCTTTCTAATAGTATGCCTGTAAGACAGAGAAGAACAGTCTCATGGGTTCTGAGACTGCGACACTTTCTATAGGAATAGAAAGTCTCATCTTTCCCTTGTAGATTGGCTTGTAGTTTTGAAATGATGACTTTGCAGTTAGCAGCCCACTGAGTAATCCACAATGAAAAGTATGAAAGTCATAATTATTTCAAAGTCATTCAAGGTCCTAGTACTATTAAAATTATGCTAAGGAAGAATAATACAAAGTCAATGTAAATTCTAAACTTGACTCTAATATATGTGTATATGTATACACACATATACACAATATAATGATGCTTTTTTTTTTTAATTCTGGGTAGAAAACTCTGGAATAAAATATACCAAGAGGTAAATCATTCTTATTTCTGAAAAATCATTTCCTATTCTCTATCCATACCCATATTATCTACAGTAAGAATGTGTTACTTTTATAAAATGAAAGAGCATTCTTCTTTAAAGATGTTATCTATTAAAAATTAGTTTTTAAAATAATGGCAGAAGAGATTTCTGGTACTCATCTTTTGGTTCTTTTTGAAAACCATTTTATTGGGAGCTAATACAGATAGCATATCATTCTCATAGTTCAACCACATCAAGCAGTATTGTACAATTGCTACCACAGTCAGTTTCAAAGCATTCTCTTCCTTCTTGAACTCCTTAATATCTGTTCCCTTTGACTCCCAACTCCCTCCTATACTAAAGTGACCAGAGTTTAAGCAAGACACATTGACCGGGGGGAGAAGGGGTTCTTGATAAAAAATTTGGTCTATACGGAGCAACAAAAATGTTCATAGAATGCAAAAATAGTATTGTCATATATTTATTTAATTTTAAAAAACCGAGGGATGCTGTTAAATTGTTTAAAAGTGGAATGTCTGGTCATTTTAGACTATAACCCACAAAAACTCTTATTCTACTTGCTGTCTCTATAGACTCATCATTCCTGGGTTTCATATACTGAGAAACAGAAAAACATAGCAAGAGTTCAAGGGAGTTACCCCCAATGACAAAATACATCTGTGTTAAACAATCTGTGGTTTTTGTTGTTGTTGTTGTTGTTTGGTTTTGACGGGCATCACTGCCCTCTGGTGGTGGGAGTAGGAGGCCCAGCCTCGCTGCTGGATTTGAACCTCCAACCCAGTGGGCCGCAGTCCCGCGCACAACCACTACGCCACCGGGGCTCAGCCCAGTTAAACCCCAATCTGAACAAACAAAAAAATAGAAGAAAATATTGAAAATCAGATTAGGCCCAATGTACATCAGAGGGGGGATCAACTGGCGAGATTTTAGTCATTCAAGTTAGATCCCCTAGAATCATCTCTCCAATATGCTCTGTTTGGTAATGAGCTTCATCCCATTCCTCTATGATGGATAGAGAGCACATTAGAGGCTTATTTCCTGTGTAGACCTCACAAATATATCTTGGCTTCACACTGTCATCCATAGTCTTCTGTAAAACAAAATTTCACAATGTAGGTTCTGATACTGTTAGGTAGCAAGGTAGGGGATTGTTCCTCTCCATGCCTACGGCCCCCATACTGAGAAAAGCTAAAAGGTGTGTCAGTTCAGGCCTCCTGAGATGTGTGTGGGGGGTGGGGGTGGGGGTGGGCGGAGGGAGTGTTACACCTAAACGGGCAGTACACCTGGATTGGCCCAATCTACGCCAGGTGGGCTGGAACCTGGAAAACACATCCCTCTTCTCCAGCTTCTCTTCTACCTTCTACTCTGCTAGGCTGTGGTTCCACTCTGGGCCACCATGTCTCTCTCTCTCTAGCCTCAGATCGCCATATTTAAGGGTACAATCCTATGTTCAGTTAGCTGTCAAACCTGAAGGTTCTTCTATCTTTTATAAAATCTTACTTGGATCACAAACTAGGCTTTGACGTGAATTCCTTTCTTGTGGGAAGCTGAGGACTAAGGCATCTCCCACTTGATAAATCTAACAATATTATTCCCACCTTTGACTCCAGACTATATATATGATTTACAATTCCTTGGTCACTGGAGTTGGTGTGCCTCTTCCATGTGCACTTAGTTGACATCTCACTTACTGTATTTGTCGGACCAGAAGACACACATTTTTTTACCCCAAAGTGGGGGGGAAATGAGAGCACGTCTTATGGTCCGAAGGTGTGGTATTCCAGAACATTTGTTTATGATCCCATGTGCCCACTTACTGTCCACTGCTGTCTGCATGCTGTGGATCGTTGAGTGTTCAGGGGAAGTCCCGCTTCCTGGAGTCTCAATGTCAGTCGGCTCACATGATCAGCCTGGCGCCTGCCTCCCTTCATTTGTTAATGAAAGTGATGATGGTTCTTAACACCACTGTTAAGTTTTCTGTTGTTACCATATTTTACTTTATTTTAATGAGTATTTTAGTATACTGATACTATTTGTTTCAGAATATTTTTTTCTTGTCTTCTTGCTCTAAAAAATGGGTGCATCTTATGGTCTGAAAAATATGGTAGATGGCTGCGGTGTTTGTCAGATGCAGTCTTAAAGGTTTGAATTTATACAGGCATCCATCTAGCAGGGAAGCAACAAAGCTCACATGAAAGAATCACACACTGGCCTGTGTGATCATGAAGTGTCAATAGGCAGCCTCAGGCATCAGAAGACCTAAAACAAATGCAAATGAATGGGGTCAGAGTGGAGACCAAAGCCCATCTGTAGACAATAGGACATCCCCTCACAGAAGGGTCACAAGAAAGTCAGGGTGCAGTATAGCAGCCATGAAACTCAATATTCCTCTAGTTCTTTAATGCTTCTTCTCCCACCTCCTAACCCCACTACCATGATCCCAGTTCTACCCTACAAATCCAGCTAGATTGGAGCATGTACACTGATACAGAGAAGAACTCTCAAGATACAGAATCCAGGACAGGTCCCTCAAGAACAGTAATGGAATTGTGATACCATGAGGGTAGGAGGATGGGAAGAGAAGGGGGGAAAGAGGCCAGAACCAACTGCAATGATTGACATATAGCCCACACCCCCTTAAGGGGACAACCAACATAAATGTGCTAGGAGACATCAGAGTGTGTAAGATATGAAAATAATAATAATTTGTAATTTCTCATGGGTTCACAAAGGTGAAGAGTGGAGAAGGCAGGGGAAAATGAGATGCTGATACCAAGAGCTCAAGTAGAAACATATTTTGAAAATGATGATAGCAACATATGTACAAATGTGCTTGATACAAATGATGCATGGATTGTTTAAGAGCTGCAAAAGCCCCCAATAAAATTATTTATTAAAAAAATTAAAATCCCAGATGGTATTTTATCTGATAGCTAGGTATCAACTAATTTCTTTATCACACTGTGATAGCACTATATCTCCTGTGCCCTTCCTGAGGGTGAGTACTGAACAGGGTCTTGTTCTAAGAACTGTTCTTAAATTCAAACTAGGATTTGGTGCAAACCCAAAATCCATTCCTGGATCTGTCTTTTGTTTTTATGTGCCTTTAACCCCCTTTCAAAACCTCCTTATTAATTTATGATAATCTTAGTGATCATCTCTCTGGGACATAAAGATCTTTGGTATTCAGATTGTCTTTATGTTAACACTGTAACTTATACATCAGCTATCTCCCCAACAATGCAAGTTGCATCTGTCCTAAGGCATCTTCACGAATGAGTGAATAGTTAATTAATTAATTAAGTGTTATGACTTCTTCCTCACTAGCATACTCTTTTATGTCAGACCATTCAGATAATTACCCTTTTTTCTCCAAAAATCTCTTGTTCAAATTTATTCTTTTTGTTCCAATAGATGTTCTGCAAAGCAAAGTTCAGTTGTAGAAACTTAGGAGTATAATTGGGGCAAAAATAGCAACAAACAAAAAATTTATGCAGGAATAAGTAGATATTACTAATTAATAAAATATCACCACAAAAAATACTCAATGAAAGAAAAAAGACAATTCTAATAGTTTATTATTTATATTTAACTTGCAAGTTATTGCATAAACATATGTAATTTATATACACAGCCACTGCCATCATGTTGATTCTGACTTATAATGAACTTACAGGACCAAGCAGATTTGTTTCTTACTTTCTCATGGAAACAGACAGCTTCATCTTTCTCGATGTAGTGACTGGTGGTTCAAGCCAATGAACTTTTGGTTAGCATCCCAAGGCCATTATTGGCATAATATGTAAATCCAAATCAAACTCACTGCCATTGGGTGAATTTTAATGGCCTTGTGGGGTTCTGATGCTATACATCTTTATGGGAGCAGAAACCTATATCAAGAAGCAGTGGGTGTATTCAAACCCAATAAAAGCTCCAACATGTAATCCAGTAAGCCATCGCAATTATAAGTATGTAATAATATAGCTGGAGATTATGCAAACTATAAACAGACAGCAAATATAGTAAAGAAGCCTATGCCTATTAGCAATCAAGCAAGATAAAATTTACATTCCATCTGTCAAAGCAGCAAAGATGAAAAACATGACTCTCAAAGTTGGCAAGGGTCAAGTGATATGAGCACACAATGATTCCACTGATGGATGAGTTAAGTGGAACAGATTTTCTTGAAAACAATGATTCAGGTAAAAGTTTTCTTATAAAAATGCTCATTGAATCAGTATCTAACCAAACAAGCCAAAAATAATGTTGGTACATCTGTACAAGAAAGCATTCGAAGGCTATTAAAAGTCACGCATTTAGGAAGATCAACTCTGACAAAGATGCGATGGGGGATAAAAGAGCACAGGCAAACTTATTGTTGTTAGGTACCAGGAAGCGAGTTCCAACCCATAGTGAGGCTATGTAGAACAGAAGCCATCCTCAGAATCGCTCCTACGCTGGAGCCCATTGTTGCAGCCACTGTGCCAGTCCATCTTCTGGAGAGCCTTCCTCTCCTTCACTGGCCCTCTCCTTTACCAAATACGATGTCCTTTTCAGGGACTAGTTTCTCCTGAGACCATGTCCAAAGTATGGAAGACAAAGTCTTGATATCCTTGCCTCTAAGGAATACTTTGGTGGTACTTTTGTCAAGACAGATTTGTTTTCCCTTTTAGCATTCCATGGTATTGTCAATAGTTTTCAACAGCACCACATTTAAAATGTATCAATTCTTCCGCAGTCTTCCTTATCCAATATCCAACTTTCACATGCTTATGAGGCAATGGAAAACACAATGGCTTGAGTCAACAGTAACTGGATGGCAGAGAGTGAGAGTGAGTGACTCAAACGATTAAGAGTCCTTGAACTATTTATAGGTTTTTCTTTTTTGTCATCAATTTTCTTGTTGTTTTGTTTTCTTTGGTTGCTTTGTTTTGCTCTGTCTTGTTTTTATGCATGCTACTATTTCCATAGGTCTACCTAGATAAGATAGGCTGAATAAACAACCAGGAGGAGAAAAAAAAGAAGAAGCTCATTTCAGGGTCTCTTCTGACATCTATTCTTTTCTTTCTTTCCCTTCATTTTAATAACCTGATATTCTTGATGCCCTCCCACAGCTCATCAGGTTTCCTGTGTTCAATTAATCAAATCTGTTCTTGGATGTTTTTAAAATTCAGGCGGGATAGACTCAAGTTCATAGTTTGTTTTTTGTTGATTTGCTTTAACTTTCTTCAGTTTTATCCTGAACTTCCATATGAGGAATTGATCATCTGTTCCACAGTCATCCCTGATCTGGCAGCTGATGTTGAGTTTCTCCTTTGTGTCTTCCCACAGAAGTGTCAATTTGATTTTTTTTATTCTATTTGAAGACGTCCGTGTGTATTGTTGCCTATTGTGCTGCATAAAGGTATTTGCTGGGAAGAAGTTGGTCTTTGCAAAATTCTGTCACACAATCTCCTGTTTCATTACCACCACTCAATCTCTATTTCCCAACTACTGTTTCTTCCTCTTTGCTTTCAAGTTTTGCATTCAAATATCCAATAGTTATCATTGGATCTTAATAGCATGCTTGACCAATTTCCAGCAAGTCATTGGTAGAATTCTTCCATTTCTTCATTACTAACTTTTGTGGTTGGTGCATAAATTTGAATAATAATTGTACTGATTAAATCTCCTTGGAGTAGTGCTATCACAGACAGCACTACTTTGTGATTCATATTGCAATGTCCCTTTTTGATGATGAATGCCACAGTATTCCTCTTGATTGTCTTATTCCTGGCATAGTAAATCATAGTGATTTTCTGATTAACAATGGCTAAGACCAGCCCCCTTAGCTCACTAATGCCTATGATATCGATCTTTATGTATTCCATTTCATCTTTGACCACTTTTGATTTTTCCAGATTGATACTTTGCACATTCCAAGGTCCAATCATTAGCAGATTTTTGTAACTCTTTTTATTTACCTTGAGACATACCACATCAATGAATGAAGATCCTGAAGTCTCCACTCCCACCCAAACATGGAGTCACTATATTTGACTCCACTCTGAGAAGTCAGTTCCTCCTAGGTCAGTTTTGAAGACCTGAAAGGTTCCTTTTCTGGCACTCTGTCCACAATGTCCTGCTGCCATCCATTAGGCCTTCAGTATCTAAGAGTATTTCAAGCTATGCATAACGTTTTCAGGCACATGCTATTAGGTAAGCTATCAGGACAGTTGATATGCTGTTCAAGTTGCAGAATACAAAACTAATGACTCTACCTAATTCATAATAGAAAGGTTTTAAATTAGATATTTAAAGAAAGCTTAGAAGCAAGAAAAAATGCTTGATATAATGTTGAGTAAACAAAAAGCAAAGATTATATACCTACCTGCCCACCATGTTCAATATAGATCGAATAAGGGAATACTCACATATGTTAATAGTGATTAAACTTTGTTGGGGAGACAGTAAGTGATACTATTAGTAACTTTTTCCCCTACATACTCACTCTTCATTTATCAACAGACACAATCAAGTTTCAAATATGAGATTGTTGTGCAAAAATCATTGCTGTGCAAAACAGAATGACCATATCAGATCACAAAAATGGGGAATGATTAAATCATTACACAAGAGCCAAATTATATAAAGACATGAATGTCAAACCACTGTGCGTCATGGCCCAACCAAATTGACACAAAACTTTAAGGAGACAAAAATTGAAATGCTGTAGAGCGTCTCTGTAGCCTTCTTGAAGACTTGTGACTGGTCTTGGATGGCAGGCAGCAGAGGGTCTCAGGCAAGAAGTGCAGTGATCACTTTGCTACAGTCTTCACAATTGGCCATTTGCATATTCACTGGGGTCAGTGAGAGGGAGACTTAGGCAGATGGGTGTTTCCACAGGAACTAAGAACTTCATGCATGTCAGGATAGGGCAGACTCCCCTCCTGGCTGAAAATCCAGACCGCCGCATCGCTGCCTGTGGTTTGAAATGGCACAAGTCATCCCAATTGAGAAGTCATAGACCAGAACCCAGCCAGGAGGAGCAGTGAGTTTCAGACAGGGGCAACATGGAAGGCAGTTGCCCCACACGACGTCCTCCAACATGACTTCTGGGTGAACTCTAAGGAGCATTTTGCTTGCAGTATTTAAGCCTAATACAGATTCTTGTATAAAGACCTGGTCTCTGAAAACTAAGGTCAGTCAGTGAGGAATGGGTGTACTGTGCGATGTGCACTATGGTACATGGGTTGCAAAAGTGAGCAAGACGTGGACCCAGCCTTCACCGTAATGTGAGTGAGAACACAACTCATTCTCATCAAATCTTGACCTTACAGTAAAGGATAAAACTGCCCCTGTGGACTTCTGGGACTGTAACTCTTCACAGGAGTAGAGAGCCTCATTTTCCTCTTTTGAACTGGCTGGTGGGTTCAAACTGCTGACTTTCCAGCAACCAATACTCTGGTCACTACCCAACTAGCGCACTGGGCAATAGAGTAAAACATGTGTTATTTGCTCAGTGAACTCATCTGTCCTCACCCAATGAACATTGTGTTTTGGTCACATTCCTCAAGAAAGCAAGTCTTTCATGAGGCCTTGCACATGTTTCTCTTCCCCTACATATCTTTCTCTCCTCCTGCAGCTCACAAACTCCTTAAGCAAGGTTTCCATTTCAATGCTACCTCCTTAAATGTGCTATCTTTGGTGTTGCTGTTTGATTTTCACAATGCATTAGCATTTTGACAGTTTATGGTCCTTTATTTTTTCTTTTTCTTGTGTTTTTTGTTTTGTATTTTACCCAACCTCACAGGATGACAAGCTTTTCAAAACAGGACAACTATGACTTTATGTCATTGTTTTACTTAATCTAACAAGTACCTGCACCTAACAAGTACCTGCTAGATGTTTGCTATGGAATATAAGATAAAATAAAGGATACCCTTTTAAAACATGTAATCTCCCAGAATAAAAGTGTTGGCACCACTATCCTGATCTCTGTATAAGTTGAGAATTTATTTTAAAATAAATTTCTATTTTTAAAAAGTCTGCAAGTCAAGAAGATATTGAGTGTTATTGAAGTAGGGTTACAATTGAAATGGATGCTTTTGAAATAATGATTAACCTGAGTAAATGCTCAGTCTTACTCATTACTTTAAAGAAACTACTCTGCGTTAAACTTGAAAAACTATTTGCCATTTCAACTAATTTCCCAGTTCTTATGTTTGTAAGGGAAAAAAAGGTACAAATGACTTCTTTTGACTGTCTAAATGGCTATCATGGATCAGTTCTAATTAGAGGTCGTATCTAAAAGAAACCTATGACTACAAATTTGGTTAAAGGTCATATATTCTGTGATTGGGAGCCATAGAATTGTAAAGGGTTTCACAGTGACCTGCTAGCCACAAGAGTTGCAGTTCAAACCAGCGAGCCACTCCAGGAAGGAAAGATGAGGCTGTGCACTCTCAAAAAGATTTGAAGTCCCAGAAACCCAAAAGGAATGTTTTATCCTGTCCTATAAGGTTACTCTGAGTCAGAATCAATGGTAGTGGATTTTTCCATGTGTTACGTGCTTCTTTGTCTTTAAATTGGAAACTCTATTCCTCTCTTGCTCTACTGTGGTGAAGACCTAAGAAAGGTGTAAGTAGGAAAAGGGTGAGATTTGATTGGCAACCAGCATTAATATTAACCAATCCTCCCCAGAGAGAGTGAAGTGTGAATAATGAAATCATATTAGAAAGTGAAAACTCAATCAGGTCCACAGATGGCATGTGGCCCTTGGGTTGCATGTGTAAAGGAAACATCTGGATGATTGATGGCATTGTGTTTTGAGAGTCAAGTTGGTTTGTCTCAGAGTCTCTTCTGCTTTAGAGACTCTCAGCAGAGTCCTTTTGTAATGCCAAGAGTGTTGGGGCAATATATACACCAGTAATGTAGAAAACTACTGGTTGTTCTAAATTTCCAAGGACAGTTGTGATTTCTAATGTATTTTTCATGCATCTGTTCAGAAGTTATTTCTGAAAGTACAATTATTGGAGTAACAGAACAATTGTTATATTATTGTGTTTGAAGAGATAGGATTAGATCTGTTCCATTAAGCCCTCCCAATAAACTCTGCATGTTTCCAGAATAACAAGTGACTTATGTGGAAAGATAGACTTGCCTATAAGATTTGACTTCTGGTCCCCTGCCTACATATATCCCCTAGAGTCTAGTAACATTCCTTATGCACACAGAAAGACCTCAGTTAAATTTGCTGAATTAATTAAAAATTGGAATTAAGAAGGTAAAAAATGCCTTCAGGTCTCTCAGAGAAATTATTCTTGTAATGTCAGTGTAATTTTGCATTTGCCTAGAGTTGGCGATTTTCTGGAATGTTGCCACACTTCCACTCGGCCTTAAACTTTAGCACCTCCTGCTCAGTTACTATCAAACACTTGGATTCTGTGCATAGCAACACCCACAGGCTCTGCCATCTACTTCCCACCCAACTCACAGAGGCTCAGATAATGTCTTTGGTCCTCCATTCATTTGTTTTTGTGGCATTTCTCTCAGAAATTAAAAAAAAAAGTGTCTTTGTTCATGTATTTTATTGGAGTTCAAAATTCACATCACTGGAATGAGAAAAAGAAATATTGCTCAAAAACAAACACCCTTTGTCCTCAAATAACCCAGTGATTAAATAGGATCTGTTGAATGTGGCATTTTACTTCTGGTTTCAGCTGAAGTCTGAAGCTTCATCTGTACTTTGTTAGTGAAAGCATTTTGGAGTGAAGACATGCAACTGAATTACAATCTGTGCTGATGTGCAAGCTTAAAAAGTTCTTCACATGGTCACCAACATGTGTTTAAACTCATCACAGCTATTCCCTGGTTACAATTTTTCACAGTTTTCTATTGACCCCAAAATAAAATCTGAACTCTAGCCCCAGTCATTCTGAACCTTTCTCAACAATCCTCACACCCAAAGAAACTTCTTTCTATTAGATATTCCTTTGATAGACCTTTCTCATACACTCGTTCTTGTGCTAAAATATTCTTATCTCTGTGAGGAAATGACATGGGGGCCACATCCGACTCCTCTAGCTTCCCTAGTAGGAAGGAAATTCCAACTCCACATCTGCCCAGAATGATTCCTATAAGGCAGAGGTTAGACATACCTATACACTCTGTCCTTTTGTATCCTGTTCTGACAACAGCTGTACCTACTACAGTACTCTACTTTTTCGTCAGGCTTGTTAAGCCATTGCAATGATCAAACAGAACTCACAAACAATATTCGTGGTTATTGAGATGTATTTGGTAAGGTGTAGGTTACCACGAGTCAGAATCAGAAAGCATTAAGGACATGTGTCCTTTGGGCACAACAGAGGCTCTTCATAGTCAGGCCTGCTGCCATGTGTCTTTCTAGTCCTCTGTCTTTCAGACACTCAACCACTTGGCCTCTGCCTTGTTTGATAGGTCAGAAGCCCCCTGTCCTGCCTCAGAGTCTCAATGTTCCTCCTTTGCAGTGTGTGATGGTCTCTGTGCTTCAGTCTCTGGTGCCTCAGCTACCTCTGCTGCTTCCATTATGTCAGACATGGATCTCACAAGTATTCTGATATGAATTCCTTTTTGGTGGTCATGGGATTCTCTGATCCTGCTTCTGGGAGAACTCATGCCTCTACCTAGCAAAATGACAAAAGCTGACCAACGCCTTAGTTAGAATCCTCTGTATCAGGGGTTCTCAACCTGCGGTCACAACTCCTTTGGGGTTCGAACAACCCTTTCACAGGGGCCGCCCATTGTATAACTAGCAAAATTACAGTTATGAAATTGCAACAAAAATAATTTTATCGTTGGGGGCCACCACAACACAAGGAACTGTATCAAAGCATCACAGCATTAGGAAGGTTGAGAATCACTGCTCTGTCCTCTCACTTAGCCATTTGCTGGAAGTTATATAGGCAATGAATAGGAGAGCCATATCAAATAATTTCACTTCACCATATCCACCTTCACCACTACCTTCAACTAGTTCACTACTCAACTTTCGGGTTTCAATTCTAGAAGATGTTATCTCAAAGATGGCGACTGTTAACACATACCAGAGGGATGCTGCAGAAATCAGCTCAGGAGAGTTCCTAAGAGGAAAATCCTACACTGCTGGGTCTCAGAAAGAACATCATAAAGATAAGTAGGCACAGATCCACTAGGTTCCGAAGGGCTTTGGGCTTACCCCAGTGGAGGGACGTTAGGGTTTAACCTTAGCTTCACCACTGTCTCGGCCAGAGTCAGGATCATTTGAAGCCAACCCAAGAACTTTATCTCAACAGAGCCACAGCTTGCCACTGCCTCAGTGCAGGGTTTAAACCCCTTTGGCCCCACGGTCAGGGATCAGGACTCAACTATAGTATTACTTTTGTTTCCCGCTCTTCTCTCTTTCCCCCTCATAGTCTCAGGGGGCTCAGGGGTTTTTTCTTCCTTTTCCCCCATTTCTTCTTTTTCTGCCCCCCCCCCTTTTTTCACATATCACTGCTAACCTCCAGGCCATTCCCTTACCCTGGGGCACTTACACCTGCCCTCCACCCATCATGGAGAGCTCCACCCTCTGCAATATAACCTGAGATTAAGAAAGCCTGCCCACCTTCCTGCAAGGGAAATCCCACCCACCTTCCTCTGGGGGAAATTCTGCCCACCCACCCACCCTCAGCAGTGCTTAGCACAAAGCTGGGGAAATCCCGCCAACCTTCTTCCAAGGGAAATCCTGTCTGTGTGGCTGGGGGTGTTCCTAACTATCCTCTGTAGTCCCATGTGACTGGAGAAACGTCCTACCAACTGTAGTAGGGCTTCACACGGCCTCAAACAGCACCAACAACACTCGCCAATACTCCACACTGCTGTGGGAACCTCTGCCCGACCTCCATGGTGATCTACCTAACCAGGAAAATTCTGCCCACCATTCATAGTGCTCCACACCAAAGCAGGCACACCCACCTGCCTTCTATAGCACTCCTGTTGCAGCAGGCACCCCTGCATGTCTTCTGCAACACCCCAAGTTTCCGTGGTTCACACCATCACAGCTTCTTGTGAGATCACCCATGAAGCACCACCCTCACAGGACCACAACCACCCAACTAGCATCCCCTGAGAGGACCATCCAACTTACCCTCTAAATAACAGAATATTTGTTAACGAGGGAATGAGTGAAGTCATGGGAGGATAAAGGGGTAGGCCAATTCCATAATGCAATTAGCTGCAAGACAGTTCAAAGAAGCATTCCTATGAATTTCCCAGATGGAGCCCAGTGCTCTTTAACTCTCTGGAAAATGTCACCAGGCTCCTCTAAAACAGCACAACACAAATGTAATCAACATCAATGACCTAAACATAAACAGAAGAAAAAACGGCAATGTAAGAAGACACCATGTACCTAACGAAGTGCATAGAAGAAGCAGACCTTGATAAGTCACAGAAGGAAATTTTCTCAATGTTTCTTGTCATCATACAGAATATGAGGGAAATAATTTTTTAAAAAGATAAAATGATAGGGGAGATAAAGACCACAAACCAAAGGAAATACAAGAGCTTAGTGATGAGATAACTAAAACAAGTAGCAGACTCACAGACTTTGGCAATCAAATGGAGAAGACAAAGAATCATACCCGGGACCTAGAGGACAGTCAAGTAGATTTTAACAAATATGAACAAAAATCTAGCAAGATCATCAGAGAAGCTGAAGAAAATCTTAGAACTATATCCAATGTTATGAAGAGGAACTACATCAGAAGAGTTGGATTATCAGAGGAAGACACAATGAAGACATCATTTGCAAAAATAATGAGAGAATGCTTGGAGAAAAACTTTCCCAGCTTAATGAATGAAAACCAGGCAACGACATATGAGACTAAAGGAACTCCAGCTAGAATGAATCCCATGAAGAAGTCATCAAGGCATATAATAGTTAAAATATCCAACTTTGAGGAAAAAGAGAAAACTATGAGTGCTGCTAAGGAAAAACAAGCAATCACATATAAAGGTTCCCAAATAATATTATGCTCTGACCTATCAGCAGACACTATGAAGAAGAGGAGAGAGTGGAGTGGTGCATTCCAAAAGCTGAAGAAAAATAACGCAAACCCAAAAATATTCTATCCAGTCAAATTATCTATCAAGGTAGATAGAGAAGTAAGAGGCTTCCCAGACAAGGAAAACCTAAAGAATATGTTAAAACAAACTCAGCCATACAAAAGATGGCCAGCCCACTATGGACAAAAGAACAGGACTCAATGAGCACAAAGAAGAGACCACCACATAGAACAAACTTACATAAAGGGCAACAAAGAGAAAATATCCTGAAGATAACATTGGCGTAAGCGTGGAAAGAAATAAAGAATAAAACACACATACACACATGCAAAACATACCGAGAAGAAAAAGAGGTAGGATAACACCTAACACGAATGTTTAAGATGACCTCACAGAGTCCACAGATGGATGTAATAATCCTGAATATCAGTGGAATGAACTCAGGCATTAAAAGACTGAGGCAAACAGACTGGCTTAGAAAACACAATCCATCAATCTGCTGAGTATAGGATATACATCTCAAGACTACAGACAAAATTATGCTGAGAATCAAAAGCTGGAGAAAACCATACCAAGAAAACAGCAATTCAAAACAACAACAACAACAACAACAACAACCAGGGGTTGCAATCCTAATCTCAGATAAAATTGTCCTCAAAGAGCAAATCATAAAAAGAGATAAAGTGGGACACTATACAGTGCTCAAGGGAATGGTAGACAAAGAACCACTAAGCATTTTAAACATACATTCCCTGAATCAGAGACCCGCTATATACATCAAAGAAATACTCCAAATGATGAAAAAAGAAATCATAGGCTCAATAATTATAGCAGGTGAATTCAATATACCTTTCTCTGAGGAAGATAGATCACAGAGAAAGAAACTGAAAAAAAGCCTAGAGACCTAAACAATACAATTAGACAATTTGACCTGATAGATATTTACAGAGATCCAATCAAATACCAAAAAAAAAAAAAATCACATTTTTTTTCAAAGATAGACTACATGCTGGAGCATAAATCAAATCTGCATAAGTTTAAGCACATTGATATCATACAGACTTCTCTCTCTGGCCACTGTGCCAAAAGACTGGAAGTCAACAAAAGGAAAATGAAGAAAAGAAGGGAAAACAGTTGGAGGATGAATAATTCTCTATTGCAAAAGAAATGTGTACTGGCCTAGATCACAGATGAAATTAGGAAATTCCTAGAAACCAATGAGAATGAGAACATGACATACCAAAACTTATGGGACACAGCAAAGGCAGTCATCGGAGGAAATTTCATAGCAATACCTGCATACACAAAGAAGAAAAGGACTTCTGATTGATAGCTGGCACAAAATTTACAGCAACTTCAGCAGAGTCACAGGCAATCCTACTAATAGCAAAAGAAAAGAAATAATAAAAGTCAGGGCTGAGATTCAGTAGAGGGAAAAAAATCTTTGGGAAATATTAATGCTAATAAAAGTTTGTTCTTTGAAAGGATAAACAGAATCGACAAATCACTGGCAAACTTACCCAAAGAAAGGAGGGAACAAATTTCAATAACAGGGATGAGGGATGAAAGAGGGGACAATCCAATAGACCCTAATAAAATCAAAAGAATAAATAAACAGTATTACAAAGGATGGTACTCCAATGAATTCAACAATTTGGAAGATATAGACAAATGCTTAGAAAAACAATCTCTACCTACACTATCCCTGAAGGACAATAAGAATCTCAACAGATCCAAAGCAATAGAAGAAATAGACAAAATTATCAAGAGATTACCATTAAAAAAAGTCACCTGGACCAGATGGATTGACAGAAGAATTCCACTAAGCATTCAAGGAAAAATTGACCCCAATCCTACACAAACTCTTCCAGAACAAAGAAAAAGACAGAAAACTCTGGAACTCTTTCTATGAAGCTAGTATAACTCTGATACTGAAACTGGGCAGATATCCCACAAGAATTGACAATTACAAACCAGTATCCCTAATGAACAGCAATGCAAAAATCCTTAACAAAGTACTGAGCAATAGAATACAAAATTATATAAAACAAATAATTCACCATGACCAAGTGGAACTTATACTAGGAATTCAGAGATGGTTCATTATATGAAGTACCACTAGTATCATTTGACATCTTGACATGAAAAGCTACAAGAATCACATGATGATATCGATAGATGCATAGAAGCATTTGCCAACAATCAACACTAATTCCTGTTTAAGATGCTCAAGAACATAGAAATGAAAGGAAAATTCCTCAATATAATACAAGATATATAAGAAAAATTGACATCAAACATGGTAGTAAATGGAGAAAAGATTAAAACAATCCCACTGAAAAAGGAGCCAGACAAGGATACCCTTTGTCTCCACTCTTATTTAACATCATACTGGAGGTCTTAGCTAACTGCATACAGCAAAGATATCAAAGGTATTCACCTGGGGAAGGAAGAGGTGAAACTATCATTATTCACAGATTATATGATTTTATACATGGAAAATCCCAAAAGGTCCCCAAGGGGAATACTGGAAGCAATAAAGAAATATGGCAGAGTGGTACAATACAAGATCAACAAAGAGAAATCTAGTGGACTGCTATAAACATGGGAGAAGAGCACAGAAAGGGAAATTAAAAAGGTGGTACTCTTCACAACAGCCAAGCACAAATTGAAATATCAAAGGATTTATCTGACTAAAAGAACAAAAGATTTATATGAGGAAAACTACAGAACACTATTACAAGTAATCAAGAGTGAAAATGGGACAATGGAAGAATTCAACAAACAGAAGAATATCCCATGCTCATGGATTGGAGGGCTCAATAAAGTAAAGTTCTGCCCAAGGGACTTTACAAGTTTAATGCAATTCCACTACAATTATTATCAGGATACTATTTCTTCAAAGAATTGGAAAAACTGATTTCAAACTTCATATGAAGAGGGAAGAAGCCCAGAATGAGCAGAAAACTCCTCAAGAAGGACAGAATGGGAGGGTTTGTTTTACCTGACTTTGGCACATATTATATACCTAAAGTGGTCAGAACCACATGATATTGACAGATATTGAAACCAAAGGAAAGGAGCTGAAACTCCAGAAATAAAATCATCAGCAATCAGACAACTGATCTTTGATAATGAACCCAAAAATATAAAATGGGAAGCCTGCCTCCTCAGTGGGCAATTAGATTTTTCCATTTTGGAAGCTAGCAGAGTATTGTAGATTTTAGTAAGAAGGCCTTTGTCTGATGTATCATTGCTAAAGTTGTTTTTTCAGTCTGTGGGCTCTGTTTTTACTCTTGATGAATTCTTTCAATGCACACAGGCATTTTATCTTCAGTATATCCGACTGTCCAATTTGTGACTCATCTATATTTGTGTCTTTTCCTATTTCTGATAGCCCATGTATTCTTTGGACTTAAGTTCACAGGTTTGTCCCAATTCTCTCGTTGATGTCCCTAATAGTTTGGGGGTTTACTTTGAGGTCTGTGATCCCCCTTGAGTTTATTCTTGAACATGAAGTAAGATAAGGTTCTTGCTTCATTTTTCTGCAGGTAGATATATATTTTTTCCGTAGGGCCAGCCCTACCATGAGATAAGACTTCTCTCTCTGACCTCTAACACTGCAGGGACAACACTATTGCTCCCGAACTGACCCAACCACACTGAGGTGAAACACTAAGGGCGCGCAACAGAATAGCAAGGAGAACAGAGCAATGAAGTCCTCAGGGAATACCAAAAATAGACTTTGGGGGAAGAATGTGGCACTCCATCAAACTCAACAGGAAAACACTCCTAAAAATCAACAAATGGACCTTGAGCTATTTACAGGTTTTTCTTTTTTCTGTCGTTGGCTTTGCTGTTGTTGTTGTAATTCTGTTTCCTTTTGTTGCTTTGCTTAGCTCTGTCTTGCTTTCTGTGCATATCATTGTTTCTGCAGGTCTATCTAGATAATATATGTGGGATAATCAAGCTGGGGGAGAAAACAATGGGACCAATGGTTTTGGGGGATATGGGAGAGGGGGAGTCAGGAGAAAGGAAATGGGTGCTAACAAACCCAGGGACAAGGGAACAAGTGATCCAAAATAGATGTTGAGGAGACTCTAGGAGACCTTGTAGGACTTGAATGAGGGCAGTGTAACTGAGAGGAGCTAGTGAAACCCAAATGATGTCTGAGCATGATAGTGGGACAAGAGGAGAGTAAAAGGAAATAGAGGAAAGAACTGGGAGACAAAGGGCATTTATAGAGGTCTAAATGCAGGCATGTACATATGTAAATATATTTATATGTGACAATGGGGAAATAGATCTATGAGCACATATTTATAGGGTTAGTATTAAGGTAGTAGACAGATATTGGGCCTCTACTCAAGTGCTCCCTCAATGCAAGCACTCCCTTTGTTCCATTAGACTGGGATTGCATGATGCTCATCTTCCTGACATAATCATTGAAGACAAAGCGGATGCATAAGCAAGTGTAGTGAAGAAAGCTGACAGTGCCTGGCATTCAAAAGATATAGTGTCTGGGGTTTTGAAGGTTTGAAGGTAAGCAAGCAACCATCTGACTGAGAAGCAATAAAGTACACATGGAAGAACCACACCAGTCTGTGTGATCACGAGGTGTCAGTAGGATCAGGTATCAGTCATCCGAGAACAAAAGATCATGTCATTATCAATGAGGGGGAGTGCAGAGTGGAGATCCAAAGCCCATCTATAGGCAACTTGATGTCCCTTTGTAGACAGGTATTGAGGCGAAACCAGTCAGGGTGTAGTATAGCCCGATGAAACTTACAACTTTCCTCTAGTTCTTTAATGCTTCCTCCTCCTCCCACTATCATGATCCCAATACTACCTTACAAATATGGCTAGACCAAAGGATATACACTGAAACAGATAAGAGATGGAAACATGGGGAATCGAGGACATATAAACCTGTCAGGACCAATAATGAAAGAAGAGATTTCAGGAGGGGAAGGGGACAGTGGGGACAAAAGGGTGAACTGATCACAGTGATCTACATATAGCCCCCTCCTTGGGGGATGGGCAACAGAAAAGTGGGAGAAGGGAAACATCAGACAGGGTAGGACATGGAAAAATAATAATAATTTATAAATTATCAAGGGTTCATGAGAGAAAGGAGGGCAGAGGAGGGAAATGAGGAGACAATACCAAGGGCTCAAGCAGAAAGAAAATGCTTTGAGATTGATGATGGAAACAAATATACAAATGTGCTTGACACAAAGGATGTATGTATGGAATGTGATAAGAGTTGTATGAGTCCCCAGTAAAATAATTTATTTTTAAAAAAAGAAAAATTTCCTAACCTTCTGACTCTATTTTTACACAAACCTTTTCTTGATTATTTTAACAGCTGTATCAGCATATAATTCAAACAGTAAACAATTCAATAGTTCAATTATATCAAGAAGAGCTGTACTAGCACTGAAGCTACAGCTCAGGGAGACGGATGCTTCTGATCAGAGTACACGGGAGCAAATGAAGAAGGAAGGAGAAAGGGTGAAACACATCCTGGTCCACCAAGGACAATAATCCTGCTCAGAACAGCCAAAGCACTGAGAGGACCGTAGGGCTAGCCCCACCACAAGACACAAGGTCTCTCACTGACCCATAGTGCTATAGGGGACAACACTAAAGACACGGTAGGGGACTTGTGCTCGATCAGACCCCATCACACTAGGCAAAACACTAAGGGTGTGCAAGAGAACAGCAAAGGGAGCAAAGCAATCAAGTACTCGAGGAGTACCAAAAATAAACTTTGGGGCCACGGCATGGCACCCCATCAGATTCGACTGAAAAACACTCCTACAGGTCAACAGACCTGGAACCATTTATAGGCTTTTCTTTTTTTGCTGTTGGTTTTTGTTGTTGTTGTTTTTGACTGGAGCATACACTGGTAGAGATAAGAGCTCGAAACACAGGGAATCCAGGACAGCTAACCCCCTCAAGACCAGGAGGAATACCAGGAGGATAAGGGGAAGGTGGGGAGAGAGAGAGAGAGAGGGAGCCAATCACAATGGTCAACATATATCTTCCTCCTAGGGGGACGGACAATAGAAAAGTTGGTGAAAGGAGACAGTGGTTAGTATAAGACATCAAAAAAAAAAAAAAAAGACAAATTGCCAAGAGTTCGTGAGGGAGGAAAGATGGGTGTGAGGGGGGATGAGCTGATGCCAAGGGCGCAAGTAGAAAGCAAATGTTTTGAGAATGATGATGGCAAAGTATATACAAGTGTGCTTGACAAAATGGATGTATGTGTAGATTGTGATAAGAGCTGTAAGAGCCCCCAATAAAATGATTTTGAAGAAGAAGACTGGTACAACCAACATCACGATCAGTTTTAAAACATTTTCTTTATCTTGCCCTCATCTTCCTTAACTCCACATTTCCTCTGAACAGTCCCTGCCATACCAGCAAGGAATCATTAATCCAGTTACTGCCTCTCTAGGTTTACCTAGGCTCAATTTTATTTGCAAAAAATTGTAAGTCAAGCAACAAAGACCAATAGGAATAAAAAAGTAAAGCAAATAAAAACATCAATGAGATAGAAAGTAGAAAATATTAAAAACTGGAACAAATTTAAATAGATCATAAAGGAGATCTAAATTTTATCCTAATTGCATCTACAGGAAGCCCCTTTATATCATCAAGAGATTAAAGAAGCTGAAGGCATTCCTAAGAGTACTCAACTTGAGGAAATGCATAATTGCTCCTTAATGTTATGTAGATTTGCCTTCACTTTGAAATGATGGAACCAACACCTCACCCAAGCCAATCAATCTCAATGCTGTGGAGTTGGTTTTGATTCATCTTCACCCTAAAGAACAGAGCAAAACCCCTTCTGTGGCCTTTCAAGGTTATAAGTCTTTACAGGAGCATAAAGACCTATCGTTCTCCCACAGAGCAGGGGGTGGGTTCAGCTGGCTGCCCTGCGGGTAATCCATCAGGGTTCCTTCAACCAGTTTGCAACAAATTTTTCATCACAATAATCTTCCCTTGCTGCGAGTGCCATTTTTAAGTCCCTGAAAACACTTGCAGCCTTTTCTTGCACTACAGTAAGGCTAAGTGAGAATCCTATGCATTCACTCCTACTTACTTAAAATCCAATGTAAAGAATTACTTAGGTTTAAAGACAGATCGCCTTCGTAACCAAGGTACTGCCTGTATGAGCTTCAAATGACTCACAATGTATAACATCATAAAACCCATACAGCACTAACAATATGGAAACTACTAACCGACAAAGACAAACACCAGAAAAGACCTGTCTTTCTAATCATTAGAATATTGCTTGCTATTATATAAGATCTCAGAATTCTAATGGTCTATTATCAAAACAGAAGAGTCCTAAGCTAATGATTCAGAAGTAGGAGGGGACCCCACTAAGAATGGTAACTCAGTAGGAATGCTTGCAGACAATAAGTCTCTTTCAAGTTTAGGTTCTTCCCATCTTTAGCTGCATGTGCTGAGCAAGTAATTTTCTCACTCCCAGTGACTTCATCAGTGTGGCCGTCATGTGCTTATGTTAATTTCATGATTGACATGTAGGGGTGGAGTGTAGCCATGGAGTAGCCAATGAGGCCTCCGTGTAGGCATGGCTTTCTCCTGAGACTTCTGGGAAATCTCACCTTATTTTCTTGATGGAGATGAGAAGCTATCTTCCCCAGTTATTGGGAGCTAGTCTCAGAGACAACGAACTATGCACAAGACAAGATGGCAGCATCCCGGGAGCTGGACAAGCTGGAGAAGACACATGGCCTTACCCTGATGGAACCAGACCTCTGAAGCTAGAGAAGCTACATGGAGACCCCTGCCAGTGATGAGTTGCTTCTACCACCACTGGATGCTGTTGATGGACTCTGAGCCCTGGAAGCGAGGAGCCATGGGGAGACCCCTGCCAGCGCCGGGACTCTGCACCCACTGACCTGTGACTTTGTGATTCAGAAGGAGACTTTATAGGCTGATATCAGGCATATGGGCTAATATTGGACTTATGACTTTGAACTGGACTAGGCTGGCATGCTTTCTTAATGTCCTATTCTTCTTGTTTATAAACTGTACCCTTATATCCATATATGTGTCTATGAGTTTGTTTCTCTAGTCTACCCGGACTAACAATCAGCATAAGAAGGTTGGACCAGATCCTCTCTAATGGTCCTACCGATATTATTCTTTGGTTATTATGTTAGTAAATTAAAAGGACAATAACAAATTTTAATTAAAAGTTTATTTTAAAAAGACAAACTGTCCTTAAGATGGTACTATGCACAATTGCTTCTGTCTGTTTGGAAATTACATGCTATCCTTCCCATTGAATATGATGACTGTGGTCACAGTCTATAAAAAATACCACAAAATCCTTTTTAATTTTTCTTTACATTTTCTATAAATGTTATGTTTTTATTTTGAGTACAATTGCTAGATTCCTTGTTTTATTGCTCTTTTAATATTGCAATGTACTTGGTGTTTAACTGGGAGCTCTGGTGATGTCATGGGTTACATGTTGGGCTGCTAACCACAATGTTAGCTGTTCGAAATCACCCGTCATTCAGTGGGGGAAAGATGAGACTTTCTACTCCCGTAAAGATTTGCAGTCTTGGAAAACCACAGGGTAATTAGAGTCTCCTATAGGGCTTCTATGAGTCAGAATTAGCTTGACAATGATGAGTTTTTGTTTTGGTATCTAAGTTTCCCCTGCTTTCCTACTCAAAAACATCTTCTGGGGATCAGCTCCTCTGGCCTAACTCTTGGCCTTGGAACCACCCAGGAGCTCAAGAGGCCCCTGTCTCTTTCTCTGCTGTCCCATCCCTTCCACAAATCCTTCCCTACCTCCAAGAAAGCCTATATTTACTTTTCATCCCTAACTATGCTCCATCTCCTCTCTGTGGCTCTGTCTCAACCTCTCAAACATTAAAGCCCACCCTCCACCCTCCACAAAAAAATCTTCCTGGAAAAGCATATCAGCTATTGTAGTTACAACTAATATAAAGTAAATTATACTTTCTAGTGCCCACTGGCAGGGATCCATGGTTTCTAGTGTCACTTATTTTCTTACTAATTCTATAAAGTTCTTTATGAGGAACTTAGATAGCATTAAGTATACGTTGAAGATAAGTTTGACTTAAATTCATAGTGTGAATCAAGTTTTCGAAAATGTATATAGGTGACATCCCCTAACATTGTAAAGTATTATAAAAGCAGCTCATTTTTGACCATCAAAATGAGAGACACTGTCCACTTGACATGGACAGAGATTAAGGCAAAGAGCAAAAGGCAGGTATAACAGCTATCTGTGATGATTAATGTTATGTCAGTTTAGCGAGTCTGCGGCAGTTAGGTTTTGTTGGGACAGTTCTGACTCGTGGTGATCTCACATGTACAGAATCAAACAGTCCTCCATCCTGGGCCATCCTCCCAATTGTAGCAATGTGTGACTTCTGACTCCCACAAATAGTTACAGGGTCAGAAATGTGCAAGGCCTTTCTACCCTGCCCTGAAGAGTTGCTCTGAGTCAGCATCTACAATGGCAAAGAATTCGTTTTGGGGGTTTGGGTGGCGTTTAGATTTCCGCCAACGTGATGCACCTGTGTGAAGGGAGGGGTGAGGTCCAACCTGTCAATCACATGGTAGCCTGGTGATACCCTCCTTGGGGGTGTGGCCTTTTGATAAGAAAGACTGTAAGAACTTCTTTCTCTTCATGCCCTTCACCCTCCCTGTTTGCGAGGCTCCCGTGTCTACCTCCAGGGAGGGATTCGTGTGTGAACTAGAACCCTGGGATCTGTCAGCACCCTGTCATGTGGCCACCAACCTTGGATCAAGGTCACTCTGAACCCACCGGCTTCTGATCCCCTTGCTCCCGTCTTCTGCTGCATCAGCCTGCACTGACATGAGTCTAAAGAGGGCTCTGGCTAATGTTCAACTGGGCTGGGGGGCCTTCTGAAGGTGAAATTATTTCTGATATACAGTTATTGCTCGCACATATATGAGGAGACCTAGTGACAAAATGATTATGTGTTTGGCTGTTAACTACAAGGACAGCAGATTGAAACCAGCAGCTGCTCGGTGGAAGAAAGATAAGACTTTCTACTCCTACATAGTCATATATCGTTGCTATGAGTAGGAATTGACTGGATGACAATGAGTTAGAGTTTGGGGTGGTTTTTTTGTAGGGGTTTCGTTATACACATATGAATGTCACTGGTTTTGTTTATATAGACAACACAGTCTAACACATTACATTGGAGCTCATTATTGCAGCTACTGAATTTGACCCATCTTTTGCAGAAACTTATTCTTTTTCATTGACCCTCTACCAAGCTTGATGTCCTTTTTCAGGGACTAATCTCTCCTGATACCATATCCAAAATGATGAAATCTCACCATTCTCAATTCTAAGGAGCATCCTGGCTGTCTATCCTGCTAAATAGATTTGTTTGTGCTTCTGGGAGTCCTTGGTCATTCCAATACCTTTTACCAATGCCATAATTCGAATGCATCAATTCATCTGTCTTCCTTATTTTTATTTAGCTTTCAAATGTTTGGGGCGCAATGGAAAATACCATGACTTGTGTCCTCACCGTGATATCTTTGCTCTCACTCATTGACTCTTTCAAGAGATATTCTGCAGCATACAGATAGTACTCTAGATAATTTATAGATATTTACCCAAATACCTTCGTAGGTGTTACTGGGAAGGTCGACGTCTTACCCATGTGATTAACATTTTAATCGATTTTAAATGAAAGAAATCACCCTCCAATTCATTGAAGACTGGAAGAACAGAAAGTGAGGTTTCCTACAGAAGGAACAATTCTTCAAGATTACAGCATCAACTGCCACCTGCGTTTTCACTTGTTGGCGCATCACTTGTTGGCCTGGTCACCCTAGCCACCCTTTAGGACAGAGGAGAATTGTCCCCCCATGAGAATTTTAAGGTTATTCATCTTTTGGGCAGCAGAAGGCCTCATTCTTCTTTCAAGGAGCAGCAGCAGAGACCTTGGGATTAGCTACCAGGTGGTAGTTAAAGTACTGTGAAGAACAAACTCTGAAGATGAGTGGAGGATAGGTAGACAGATCCTCTAATTGTCATATTCACATGTATACGCAGCCCTCAAATGCTGAACAAGTTCCCTTCTTAGGTGTGTCTTTAAGTAAAGCTTTGTTAGAACAGTTAAGTAAGGTTCATATTTAGCAGCATCTAGCCAAATGTTTAGCTTAATATATACCATATAGAATGTATCTTTCTATGCAAAAAGAAGAATATAAAAACACTGCAGAATAGATTAAGATATCTTTAACATAATAATGTAGTAATAGCAATGTTTGGGAGCATGTGACAAAGTAGTTCCCATTGTTATTATAAACCACTGGACTCATATGTATCTTGAAGTTTGTAAGCAATAGGCTGTACTGGGGATTGTACTTAAGTTGGATGCTCATAACCTGGATACTACTTATTATCTCTCAAAATAAGTAATCATTATTCATAAGAATAATGTTTATGGAGAACTATATATCAAGCACTATTTCCAACTCCAAGGATAAAGTAATAAATAAAATAGAGGGGTTACATTCTGCTGGGCATTAGATTCATTTTATAATAACTTGGAGTTATTAGCACAGTGAGAAGCAGCTACAAGTAGATGCATATTCTGCTTAAAAGGTGGGATATCATCTAGATCAGCCAAAGTTTGAGCAGAAGGGCACAGTTCCCTGCATACTATAAAAAAAAGACTTCTTTTAGAAATTGACCTCACTCAATTGTGGAAGGCCTAAGGAAATGAAGGCCTAGCGGAGGACCAGAGATATAGTCACTCTGAGAAGCCAAGATGCCCAAACGCAGAAAGAAACCTGTGGAGAAGGTATTGTAATTTATCATCAAACCTCTGGCGGGGGACCTGGAGCAGCTACTGCAGCAGATGGAGAAAAGAGTTGGAGATGGAACAGACGTTGTGAAGACCAGCTGGCACCCACACAGTATCTCTGCGTCTGTCCATTATTGACCTGACTGGCCCATTTCAGAAAGTAAAGACCATTGCATCATTTTGCCTTCCTGCCTCCTGCATCATCTACATTGCAAACTCTTCAGGGATCAGATTTTCCCCTATTAAATCGGTTGACACAGTGCAAACCACCACAGCTGTCCCTGCGACTGATTCCTGCCTCCTGGTGTGCAAACCATTGTATATTCCCATGCCTTGAATGTGAGCAGGACCTGTGACTTGCCGGTAACCAATAGAAGCAGCACCATTGACCTTGGGTGGTTACCTTGAGAGAAGTGGGTGGAGAAGGTGTCTGTCACTCCCATGCTGACCTTAAGTTTCTATCTTGGTGGATTGGAGTGAGACTATCCATCTGCCCTGAAGAAGGCACCTTGGGAAGTGCTTAGAGGGTCTCTGAAGGAGCAGACATAAGAAAGAGAACTTATTCACAGGCATCCCAGATTCTCATCCCAATTTCTTATCATACATTCTTCATCCCATCCTAGCACAGCATTTCTTCCTCTCAGCACTGCTGCTTGTTGGAGCCAGATAATTTGGGGGGATCGGGTGAATGAAAGGGCTATTTTGTACAGCTTAGAATGTTTTACTATTATCTCTGGCTTACAGCCAGGAGATATGATCAATCCTCAGTCTCCTCCTCCCTCCAGAAAATGTGATAATCAAAAATGTCTCCAGATATTGCCAAATATCGCCGGAGGGTAAAATCACTGTGGTTGAAAAGCAGGCTTATAAAATAACAGCTGCTATAGTCCTAACTTCAATAAAGTCAAGGGGCAATGGTAAGGAAGAGGGGGTAGGATGGGGAGGGGAGGTGGACCTGGAACACAATTCATTTCCACACTGGAAAATCTATTTCAGAACACATTTCTACCACCAACCAAAAGTCAAAAGTTGAAGGTCGCATGCTAGTGCTTCTTCCACTTTGTTCACTAGCTGTTGTTGAAAGACGTGTTCTTGTGAACACGTCTAGATGTGACCTGCTTGAAAAAGAAAGTGTCTGTAAGCATTTGACTCCACTGTTAAGTAGCAAAGTGTAGGTGTAGATCCGATTTCAACAGCTCCGACTCTGTGGGACAAATTCATGAAAACATAGACCTCAGGAGCCTCTTCATCAACCACTAAGAATACAAAAGATCTTTCTGAAATCTTTCATTGAGATTCCAAAAGTCAAATTTGACCTCACTCTTGATATTTTGGCAGAATCTCTGTTTTGTGAAATATTGTGGTCCAGGCAATGTTCTCAATTATTAATGAAGATATGAAACTCTAAGTGGCACTAATTAGTGGCAGGATTATTTTAAAACAGATGCATAGAAATAGGACTAATGGCAGAGCTTTACTCTTGATAAGCTTGACCAGAATATGAATGAATGAATGTTTACAGCCAGTGTCCTTGAGAAATTAGGAAACCGGAGGCAGAGTTGTCACTGCTGGGTATAGTAAAAGGGAAAGGGAGAGATTGAACAGGTAAGCAAAGAAACGATAGACAAGTCCTTATCCATCTGGGCATCACTGTGGAGAGAAATTACTCTGAATTCAGTGTGAAGATCAGTAAAGGCCTCCTATGAGAAATGAAGAATGGGCTTGCCTTCGTCAAGTGCAGAAAAGCTGGAGGAAGTGAGCTCCAAGCAGAAAGATATTTGTGAATTTGAGAACTCTGTTTGGGAAAGTTGAAGGGGAGAACAAGTGTAAACAAATGATAGGACGTGAGGCCAAGCAGGAAGGAGGGGTCAAGTAACAGCAGTCTTTCTAAGGCATGCTAAGACATGTTAACTACATCCTGATGGAAGTCATTTCAGACCGAGCTTCAACCTGGCTGAATTCGTGTTTCTCAAAGCCTCAGTCACCACATCAAACGTAGTCTAGAGCTGGCAAGGCCATTAGGCTAAGCTACAAGTAAAGCAGAAGTTAAAGAATGGAAAAGAGAGGACAGAGGCTCTGGGAAAGCTCTTGCCTCCTCCAGGACTGTGTCTAGACTGTGTCTGTGACTATGAGGAAGAATAAATGGGTACTTTTCAGAGAGGCCTTTCTTGTCAGGTGAGTAAGTGCTATGCTGAGAATAAGCAAGACTTTGTGCCTTGGGAAGGAAGCCATTCAGATCTGATTAGGCAGCTAAGAAAGCCCTCAGAACCTGCTTTTCTCAAGAAGGTAGGGAAGACTGAAAGAATCCACCTTCAGGGGCTCTGCAGAGAGAGGGCATACATCTAGAATGCTTCTAAAAGTCACATGGTATTACTTGTAGACTATAAAATTACAATCCCCTTAAGAAAAGGTGCTGGGGCTCTCTGCTCCTTCTCCTGCGACTGGCAGCCACCTCTTCCCATTCCCGTGCAGTCCCAGCCGCATCCCAGAGACATGATGGTGAAGGCCGGAGTGAATGGATTCGGCCGAATTGGGAACCTGGTCTGCAGGCTTCTATCCAGTCTAGCAAAGTGGAGATTGTTGCCATCAATGATCCTTTCATTGACCTGAACTACATGGTCTACCTGTTCAAATATGATTCCACCCATGGCAAGTTCAATGGCACCGTCAAGACTGAGAATGATAAGCTTGTCATCAATGGGAAGCCCATCTCCATTTTCCAGGAGCGAGATCCCCCAACCTCAAGTGGTGTGAGGCTGGTGTTAAGTACTTTGGGGAGCCCAATGATGTCTTCACCACCCTAGAGAAGGCTGGGGCTCACTTGAAGGGGGGTGCCAAAAGGGTGATTATCTCTACTGCTTCTGCTGATGCTCTCATGTTTATGATAGGCGTGAACCACGAGAAGTATGACAGCTCCTTCAAGGCTGTTAGCAATGCCTCCTGCACCACCAACTGCTTAGCACCCCTGGTCAAAGTCATCCATGACAATTTTGGCATCGTGGAAGGACTCATGACCAAAGTCCATGCCATCACTGCCACCTAGAATACCATGGACAGCCCCTCTGAGAAACTCTGGTGTGATGGCTGTGGGGCTGCCCAGAACATCACCCTGGAATCTACCAGTGCTGCCAAGGCTGTGGGCAAGGCTATCCCGGAGCTGAATGGGAAACTCATTGATATGCCTTCCGTGTCCCTACACCCCATGTGTCCGTCGTGGATATCACCTGCCTTCTGGACAAACCTGCCAAGTACAATGACATCAAGAAAGTGGTGAAGTGATGAAGCAGGCAGCCAACGGTTCCCTAAAGGGCATCCTGGGCTACACTGAAGACCAAGTTGTCTCCTGTGAATTCAACAGTGATTCGTATTCTTCCACCTTTGATTCTGGGGTTGGTTTTGCCCTCAACGGCAATTTTATCAAGCTCATTTCCTAGTATGAAAATGCATTTGGCTACAGCAACAGAGTGGTGGAGTTCATGATCCACATAGGCTCCAAGGTGTAAGAGCCCCCTTCCTCCCCCACCCCCAGACCACCAACCCAGCAACAGAACTAAGGAAGAGAGCTCCTCAGTTGCTGGAGCGTCTTTGCCGCCAACTCAATCCACCAACACACGGAGAATATTCCATCAAGACCCCCTGAAGGAAGGGGAGGGACTTAGCTCACCCGATCTTGTCATATACCATCAATGAAGAACACTGTACACGCCCTCCCCCCAAAGAGAAGGTGTTAGAACAAGTAATGGTTCATTAAAAAGGAATTCTCTTAACTTCACAAAGTTAATCTGTCTGTTCTTGTCATATATTGCCCCTAGGATGCCAAGAGAAAATCACTAATATAAATGTGTATGTCAACCACGCCTCATTTTTCCTTCCTAAGTCTAGTTTACAGATATCATTCAGTAAAACAAGCAAACAGTAATCTCTTTGATAGATCCATGCCGGATATAAGCTGGTGGATTTAATTTTATCTCAAGTGACAGTGCAATAAGCTCTAACAAGGCATTCCAACTAGGTATTTAAATACAACTTTTCAGGCATATAATTATTGTTCATGTCAAAGTGCTTTTTCATATATATGTATATGTATATCTATATACACACATACATACATACAAAAATGATCATGAGGTATGTCAAACTACTGATCCAGCATCAGTTTGTAGCATTAAGCAAAAAATTTTTGTTCGCTTATTTCTGGCCAATCAAAATGGACTAATTTTAAAATGAAGAGTAACCAAAATAGGATAGGGTGACTTTATTTATATGAATACAGTCCTGAAAAAAATCTCAAGAAATGTAGAATTGGTTTTCCCAGAAACCTTTGGAACTGCACTTAATCATATAGCATTGAATACATTCTAGAGAAAGCTCCAATTGTTTCTATTTTCAAATCATTCAGTCTGACTTAAAGTTTAAATACACTTTCGAGCTTAATTAAATGAAACACTTGAATTATACAGGCATTGAATACTTAGTTCGAAATTGAAAAACGGATACCATGAAGTCCCTAGGTAGAAAGAAAAATCGGGCGACATCTGCTAGTTCATTCCTCTGTCACATGGGATGCGTGTGTTTATAAAGACCCAAGTCTTTAAATAACCAAATGCCTCTGAAATGACTCTTATTTTTATTTACTCGATCTACTTGCTTTAAACTTTTTGCACCAAATTGCTAACCAGTGGAGAGGACTAATCAGGGAGTGCTTGGTAAAGGGCTCGGGGTGAAGCAGCTCTGCATGTTGTTTCCCATCCATTTATAGTTGGTGCTGCTGTGGATGATGCTGTTAATTGTCTTCACGTTGGCTCTGACTGACAGTGAGCGACCCTACATGCAACAGAGGACAACACTGCCCGGTTCTGTGCCTCCTTATGTTGGAAGCCCTTGTGGCAGCCACTGTGCCAATCCACTTTCTTCTTTTGTGTTGAGGCTTTATGGTGCCATGCATGATGCCATTCCCCAGGGATTAGTCTCTCCTGATAACATGTCCAAAAGTACGTGAGGCACAAACCTTACCATCCTTGCTCCTAGTGAGCATCCTGGATGTACTTCTTTGGATACAGACTGGTCGCTTCTTCTGGCAGGACCCCCTACATGGTCCCGGGATCATTGCTTGGGACCTGGGGAGTTGGGAAGGTGGGAGATGATTTTACTACTGAGCTGGGGTATGCCAGGAAATACAAGAGTTCCTCTTATTTTCATAAGAGGTTTCGCAGTGCAGCATTCATGGCAATTTCTCCCTGACACTCCACTGTGTTATTTCATACTGAGGAAAAGGGAGCTCGGTTCACTGCTCTCCGGTAGATTCTGACTCTATAGGACATGGGAGAACCGTCTCTGTGTGTTCCTGAGCCTATAACTCTTTATAGGAGTAGAAAACGAGCAGCTAGCAGCCCCAGGCATAACCAGTGCACTGCCAAGGCTAGTGTGGGAAACAGGAGAGTGATTTCTAAAATACATGGAAATTTAATAGCACAGTGCCTTATACATGCTCAACAAATATTCACTAAATGAATTGGTCAAGGAATGTGCGCACACCACTGCCCATTCAGATAAAGTGCAGAAGTTAAAAAAAAATCTTTGAGACACCCCTACAATGCACCCTATTGAGAGACAAGTAAATTGAGACCCAGGGAGGTTAGATAATTTGCCCAAGGATGGTCTGTTAGTTTAGCAGCAGGAAGCACAAAGCAAATGAGATGACATTGTTCATTTACACGCTCACTAAAGTCTCTTTCTGTGTACCATGAGCAGATTCCAGTTCATAATGACCCAAAGGACAGACTAGAACTCACCTATATGCATTCCTGAGCCATAAACCTTAAACGGGAGCAAATCACCAAATCTTTTCTCCCTCAGAGGGGCTACTATAGGTTCCCAAAATCATTAGTCTACTGTGCCCTTTTTGGAAAATAGAATTACTCAGTGCCCCTCTGGTGATGAACACCTTTGTTACTATAGCTTAGAATCCAGGATAAAGTGTAGATATTCACTTTTGTAGACCCCTTGGTCATGCCACTGCTTCTCCCAGGGAGTTGCATCAGCCATTTTGGAAACACTGTGCTAACCTTTCTATTTGTAGCAGAGTACTTAACCAGTGTGCCACCAGGTTTCCATCTATAGACTTACTAATCTTTACACACCACAAGAAAAGGGGGGTAAAGTTGCTGGTGTGTCAATTCCAACTCACGGCAAACTCACGTGTGCCAGAGTGGACTGTGCTCCACAGGGTTTTCAGTGGCTGGTGTTAGGGGAGAGATAGATCACCGGGTCTTTCTTCCAATGTGCTGCAGGGTGGGTTCAAACCTCCAACTACCTGATGAGTGTTATAACTGCTGACATCACCCAGCAACTCCTTCAGACACCACTGGGCCTTCCTGTTTGCCTACACATTATTGAACCTCAATCAACATTTGCAGGATTAATTCATTCATAATCTTTGTTATTCCTTCATTCAGATCATCTGCACCAAAAACCTACTCAGGGCCTGTCATTAAGTATATCATCATTTGAATCAATTCTGCCTTTTGAATAAAATGCTTTGTTGGAAGCAAAGAACTGTTCATTTCTGGAGCAATGACTAGCGTTCCTATCTCACATCACATCCTTAGCCTACCTAGTTCTACAGTCCACTTTTAGCAGAGTTGTCTAGCTGGAATTCTTGAAACTCGCCCTCCCCCCCCCCCCCACCTGCACTCACTGAGTCCATGCTGCAAAGCTAAGCGCTGTCAGGACGTTTGTGACAGACTTTCTCAGGATGTCAGTTACGGTGTTGGTTCATGAGATTTGACTAGTAGTTTACATACCACAAAATTACCCAGTTTACTCAACACAGTTCTAGCTGTTGACTCCATAACAGCTCACTAAATTCCGTGGTTAAACATTAAATAGAACGCTTCCATTTACCCTACATTATTGCATCCTTCAGCTTCATTATTTTCCCTTTAACCCACCTGACCTTTGAAACCTGGAGAAGTTCAATTCTACCATTTAGAGATCAGATGCCTGTTCCAGCAAGTTACCATCGTACCATTTCTTGTTAAATCAAACACTTCTGTTATTGAACAAATGTTCCTGAGCAGTGTTCATTCATCAGCGTGGCATTCCAAACTGCACTTCTGTAAGATTAGTGTAAGCAAAGAGGTATTTTACTCGCTTGCTCTGAGTCATATGCTTCATACTTGCTACTTGAGTCATAAGATCAATCTACTACACCAAATAATGTAAAACATTCTATTCAGAATTCTAGATCCAGCAAGATGTTATTAATCATTACACTTTTGTTTACCTTTGACCCATGATCCTCAAATGTAAGTATGCAGGGAAATTTCCTGGAGGGGTCGTTAAAACTTGGATCATTGAGCTCTTGCCCAAAGGTTCTGGTCTAGTGGATCTCAGGATGGACTGAGAATCTGCAGCTTTAACAAGCTCCCACATGATTCAAATGTTACTTGGAAGGTCACTGCTATGAACAAAGCTAATGATAACTCCAGAGTGCTTACATAAATGTGTCCATGGGTAATAATCTAAGGAGCCCAGTAGCACAATGGGTTAAGAGTTGGGCAGCTACCCCTACAGCTGTTCTGAGGAGGAAAAATCATGCTTTCTGCCTCCGTGAAATTTTACAGCATTTGAAGTTCTAGGCAGCATTTCTTCTCTGTCCTGCGGGGTTGCTCTGAGTCAGAACAAACATGATGGTAATGGGTTTGGTCTGGGCGTTGAAGCTACAATCCAATTGCAAGAACTAGCAAGTTCTCTGTGTGTATTTTATTTGGAGAAAAAAAAATGGGGGAGATGAAGAAATGATGACCAGCTTCACACAACCCCAAGGCATTTATGGATGGCAAGGCTGTTCTCACTAACTTCTCCAGTTGTTTCATAAATCCTAAGGGAAGATGGTAAGGGGCTCTGGTGGTATCGTGGGTTATGTGAGGCTGCTAATCACAGGATCAGCCTTTCACATTTACTAGTCCCTCTGTGGGGAAAAGGTGAGACTTCCTGCTCTCATGAAGATTGATGGTCTCATAAAAAGCCTCAGGGCTCGAGTCTGCCATGTACAGTTGCTATCGGTCACAAATGACTCAATAACAGGGAGCTTAAGGGGTTGTTATTTTTTATAAGGACACATTTTTTAAGTTTGTGGGTTTTTTTCCCATTGATTTTATTGGAGGCTCTTACAGCTCTTATAAAATTCCATACATCATTTGTTTCAAGCATATTTGTACACATGTTGCCATATTCATTTCCAAATATTTTCTACTTGAGTCCCTTAGTATAAGTTCCTCTTTCCCTCTGCCCCATTTTTTATAAATCATTTGATTGGGGGTTCAAAAGTCTGTTTTTTTTTTAAGGATGGATTCTTTATTGAAAATCTTTTCAACTGGACAAAAGGGCATATAACAAAAACATTATTCTGGATAGAAGAATGGAAGCTCACAAATAGGTATCATTGTTAGATCAACTAGTTCACCTCAATGAATAATTTTGGAGTCATATCACTTACATACATGTAAAATTTTGCTGAGAATCATCCAACAACTGTTACAGCAGTACCTCGACAGTGAGCTGCTTCAGAGGTTCAGGATGGATTCAGAAAAGGATATGGAATGAAAGCTATGGTTAGATCTTGACTGAAAGCTGAAAATACCACCACAATGTTTATTTGTGTTCTATTGACTATATCAAGACATTTGACTATATGGATCAGAACAAACTATGGACAACTGGGAATTCCAGAACAATTCATTGTGCTCATGAAGAATTTGTACATGGATCAAGGGGCAGTTGTGGGAAGATAATAAGAGAATCATTCATGGCTTAAAAGCAGGAGAGGTATGTGTCAATATTGTATCCTTTATTCCTATTTGTTCAATCTCTATGCTGAGCAAATCATCAGAGAAGCAGGCTGATATACAGAAGAATGTGGTATCCAAATTGGAGGAAGGCTTATTATCATCCTGCTATATTCAGATGACACTGCCTTGATTGTTGAAAGTGAGAAAGACTTGAAGCACTTGCTGGTGAATATCAGGGATGGCAGCCTTCAGTATGGAGTTTACACCACAACTCAATGTAGAGAAGACCAAAATCCTCACAACTGGACCAATAACTAGCATTGTGTTAAATGGAGAAAAGGTTGGATTTGTCAAGATTTTGTCTGGCTTGGATTCACACTCAATGTTCATGGAAACTGCAGTCAACCGATCAAAAGATGCATTGCATTTAGTACATCTGCTGCACAGGACCTCTGTTGAGTATTGAAAAACAAGAATGTTACTTTGAGGTCTAAAGTGCATCTGACTCAAGCCATGGCATTTTCCATGGCCTCATATCCATGTGAAAGTTGGACATTGAATAACTAATGCCAAAGATGATTCAATACATTCAAATTATAGTGCTGGAGATTATTGAAAGTACCATAGGGAACCAAAAGGGCAAACAAATATCTCTTGGGAGAAGGGCAGCCAGAGTGTTCCTTGGAGGCAAGGACCGCAAGACTTTGTGTTATATACTTTGGACATGATGTCAGGAAAGACTAGTCCCAGGAGAAGGACATCATGTTTGTTACAGTAAAGGAGCTTGGGAGGGGGGATGAGGTGGGGTGGGGATTCCTTCAACCAGATAGATTGACACAATGACAGCAACACCGGGTTTAAGCATAGGAACAGCTGTGAGAAGACCATGGGATGCAGGCAGTGGGTGATTCTGCTGGGCATAAGGTGGCTATGGATCAGAAGTGACGTAGGGCACCTATCAATAAGAACAGCAATTATCTATGAGCATGGACAGCAGGGGTTTGTTAGAGCAAAAGATTTCACCTCTTTAGCAAAAGCTTGTATGGATGTTCATAGCAATAGTATTCATATAATACCACAAAATGGCAAATCCATTAGATAGCATACTGCTATTAGTAATCAAAAGTAAAGAAGGTATTGACAAGTAATAGAACATAAATGCCTATTTACTAATCAGAGGACAGAATTTTTATTTGAAGATTGGGAGCAATTCTTTATTTCTTTGATGTTTTCCAAGTGATGGAATAATTTCATGTTGAATCTAAAGTAACTGAACATAAGGAATATTTCAAGATATACAAATTAAAAGGTGTAAGATAGATAACTAATAATACTTCTTGTTTATAATGTATCTCATTCATCCAGATTTGCAATTCATCATCATAAATTCTTCTGGTAAAAAGATTCCACAAAAGAATTGCAATAAAATTATGAATGTGATGCTATGAATCAATACACATAAACAGAATTAATTTAAAAACTAAAAAAAGAAAATAAAAATAATAGAACATAAGTGAAACTCAGGGAAAAGGGCAAACTCAGTAACACAGCACAAAAGACCACCTATTTACATGAAATGTCCCCCATAGGCAAAAACCAAGAAAGGAGACTAGTGTTTACCAGAAGGTAAAGAGTATTTGATATAAAATAGTAGAATGTTTCTTTTTTTGCAACTGATAAAACGTTTGATTGGTTACAAAATAGAATATTTTATCTAAGTTCAACAAGCACTCACTGAGGGCCTACAGTTCAATAAACACCACATTCAGTATTGAGTAAATTTTTCTTTTAAAAATTTTCAAACATACATCTCCAATATTCAGACCAGTCAAGGTTCAGTGAGGCAGTGATGATGCATACAACTTTCCTCTAGTTCTTGAAGGCTTCCTCCCCCCCACCCCCACCCCCCAACGATCATGGTCCCAACTCCACCTTACAAATCCAGCTGGACTGGAGAAGGTACACTGGTAGAGATGGGAGCTGGTGATATGGGGAACCCAGGACAGATGAGCCCCTTGGGGCCAGTGGGAAGATTGGAGCTGCCGGATGGGTGGAGAAAAGGTGGCGTAGAGAGAACCAACTGCAAGGATATACACATAACCTCCTATCTGGAGGACAGACATTAAAGGAATGGGCTGGGGGAGAGGTCAGGCAGTGTAAGATATGACAGAACAATAGTAATTTATAAAGTATCGAGGGTTGGTGGGGAAGGGAGAGAAGGGACAGAGGGGAAAGGATGGGAAGCCGATATCAGGGGCTCAAGTGGAAAAGCGGATATTTGGAGAATGATAACAGCAGCAGACATGTGAAGGTGCTTGGCACAGTATATGTACTTATGTATTGTGAAAAACGATGTGCAAGCCCCCAATAAAATGATTTTTAATTTAATAATATTTTCAAACATACACCTCTAAGGTTTTTCTTAAACTGAGAATTCAAACTGTACTGACACTTGGTTCTTTTTTCTTTCCTTAAATGCATATATGGAGTTGGAAGAAAAGTAAACGTAGGTATTTCAAAAAAATATATAGGAAAATATGAAACATTAATCAAGTGAAGAGCTATATACTGATTGCCTTCTATAAACAGACTCCTGTTGTTTTGCGCAAATCCAGATGAAGCACGGAGCTGTTGTTGCTGTGTTGTTGCTATGTTGTTGTTGTTGTTGTTGTTGTTGTTAGGCTTCTATCGAGTTGGTTCCAACACATAGCAACCCGATGTACAACAGTTTGTTTTGTTACACTGCACGATCCTGCACCGTCTTCATAATCGGTATGTGTGAGTCCATTGTTTCAGCTCCTCTGTCAATCTAGCCTGTTGAAGGTGTTCCTTTTTCATTGACATTCTATTACGCATAATATCCTTTACCAGCAACTGAACTTTCCAGGTAGCATGTGCAAAGTACATGAGAAGAATGAAATCTCATCATCCTTATTCTAAGGAGAACAAGTAATTTGATAGCCCCTATGATATTAACATTTTCAACACTGCCTGGAGCATAGTAAAACCATAATTTCATCCATTGTTGTTGAGAGTGTATACTCCTAAAAAACACTAAAATATTTGGCCTTGAAGGTCAAAAATCAGTATCTTTTCACCTGGAAATACAAATCAGGAAATATTTTCTAAAGAAAAAATGTACAGAGGGCTGAGCCCCGGTGGCGTAGTGGTTGTGCGCAGGACTGCGGCCCACTGGGACGGAGGTTCAATTCCAGCAGTGGGGCTGGGCCTCCTACTCCCACAACCAGAGAGCAGTGATGCAAAAAAAAAAAAAGTACAGAATATAAGAATATTCTTCACAATGTAACCAATACTAAGAAAACCTGAAAAAAACAAAGCCCTCTTTATGAAGGTGAACAGCAGGAGTATATTCAGACAATAGAATTAGCCACTATATAAATATTTGTTACTGTGAGGCTGCCCCACAACCTTTTCTTTAGGGCTTTCAGCTTGCTTTGCTTTGCTTGATTCTAAGAGTACGGTCAATCAATGGACTCTCGCCTTCTCTGACTTAGGTGAAGAGTTGATGACGTATTTGAGACCAGGATCCACAGTCCTTTTCTGGGGACAGATGCAGATGCTTGCCAAAAGGAAGCATTTGCCTTGTGAGCTTGCAGGCTACCATGGCAGTGAAATTTTTAAAATCAGCTCGTCAAAGAGATTATCAATATAGAGGAAGCCAAACTGCGATACTGAGACAAAGAGAGTAATCAATATTGCTTGACTATTTCAGAATATCTTTGGACATCTCAGTTAGATAAACCAATAAATCACTTGCATTTTTCTGTCTGAAATCATAAGTTAAAGATTCTTCATTAATATGATGCTATTAAAAATAAAATTTTACTGGAGTCTATAAGAATATATATGACATTAATAACTCAATTTAAATGTATAAATATTTAAGATATAATTAAATCCTTATATGGTAAATGGAAATTTTCATCTTTCTGTGTTCCTTTCAGTCTTCTTTAAATTTCCTACAGTGAGCATATATTGATGACATGTCTATACATGTATTAAAAAACTATCAAAAATATTTTCTTTTCAATTAAAAATGTTTACCATATTTTCAGTTTTATAGTTATGGTTATGGTTATGGTGAATATTTTAAGATAAAGAATTATTCATAACATGTAGATATATGTTGCATACATCATTTGTGGATTATAAAATGGCAAAATCCCCATTGATCAAGAAAAAGTTGGCAATTACAGGTGAATTTATATCTGTATTTACTTCTGACTTCAATGAAAAGGTTCTATCAAAATGATAGGAAAAATATTAATGATGTATACACAAGCCTACATGGTTTAGCTGTAAAGAAGCAAATAAGATCATAATACACTCTTATAGAGAGATCGTCAAGAACTACCATTTAAATGAAAATAGAAAATAAAATAACAATTCTTATATAATAAAGGTGTATATACATATATATGTATGTACCCACTCCTCACTTACAGTCATGATTAGAGTCCAAAAACCAGTCCATTCTGTAAAGATGAACATTTACAGAAATGGAGGATGTTTGCATGATTACATAACTGCCAATTGCTCTATTACATACCTGCAAAATGACATCATTAAAAATCACTGGGAATCATGTCCCAGCCAGGTTGACACAGAACCATAGCCTTCGAAAACAGAATTGTCTTGTACCTTGGTGTTAGTTATTGCCAGGGAGACATTGCAGATACCCCAAATAGTTAGCTAGTAGCTTTTTAAACTTTTGTAAATAAAAATGTCAGATAGAGTTGATAAGGGCAGAATCGATAGAAAGACAGATCTACAAGACATAAAGACTAAAAGACTAAAACCAAAACCCGAACAAATGATTGATCAGCAAAAAAGTCAGAAGCAAACTCGTTGCCCTCGAGTCGGTTCTGACTCACAGTGGCCCTGTAGACAAAGAGGAACTGCTCCTTCGGGTTTCAAAGATTGCAACTCTTTACAAAACATCCTGCCTCACCTTTCTTCCACAGACTAGCTGATAGGTTTGAACCTCTCACCCTGCAGTTGACAGTCGAATGCTTGAGCCACTGCACCACCAGAGCTCCTTGATTAGTCACAAAGAAAAGAAAATTAGTGAGATACGTCCAAGAATGGCTAAAATTAATACTACGGAAATATATACAATATTAACAAGTGTGAAAAAGAATGGAACTTGTTTACATGGCGAAAGGAAGTGTAATCTGAAGCACCCACTCTCAGAAGCTCTTTGACACTATCCCCACAACTAAAAATCTGCATACGAGCATAAGTAAAAATGATTGCCATATGCATGAGCTAGTGCAAGCAAAACATGAGTAAGCGTGCATGGCAATCATTGGATGGCTGTAGGCGACTTCAATTGCCTTAACCTTGTGAGCATACCTTCTCTAGAAAGGTCCAAACAAGACAATGGCTTCGAGTGGATCTGCTGGGTCAGTCAAATGCAAGACCAACAGATGAATTCAGTAGGTTGTTTGGAATCTCCAAAGGAGGGATTATGACAAAAAAATCTCTCAAAGGACTCAGGGAAATCACAGTGGAAAACAGCCTCGTTGAGGAAAAAAGTCAGGAAAGTTACACTAAAGGATCTTTTTTCCTATCATCACCATGCATCTATTCATTCTTCACGGCTAACAAAGGCTGACCTAGAAGAATTTCATGGGGAAACCTTACCCCATCCACTCTCCAGCCCTGATCTTGGCCCTTCAGACTGTGTTTTGTTCCCAGAACTCAAAGAACATTTAAAAGGAACATGATTTTAGCCCCTTACGAATGCCAAAACTGCTGTTTCAATTGAAGAGTACAGAATTCTTCTAAGAGGGGTGAGAGAAATGGACATCCAGGTATAGACCTGGATGAGGAGTGTGTCAAAAGTAGTAGTTTCACACTGTGATATTTTTGCTTCATAAAGATGCCAGTTATTTTGCTGAATTGCTTTTGCTGACTCTCATACACCCTAGTGTTATTGAGGCTGTCATGTGCCTTTAAGTCAGTTTCAACTCATAATGACCCCATGTGACAGAGGGGAACTGCTGCACGGGGGTTCTGGGCTGCAGTCTTTGTGGGAGTAGATCACCAGGTCTTTTTCCTACAGAGTGGGTTTGAACTCCCAACCATTTGGTTAGAGTTGAGTAATCAACTTTTGCACTACCAGGGCTCCTTACGTATACCCTAGGATCCAACAATTCTTGCCCTGAGACTTCACCCATCAGAAATACATATTTACATCCGAAGAGAGGTTCAAGGACACTGAGAGACAGAAGGATCATCAGTTAAACCAAACATGAGAAGCCCATCTCCAGGAAGAGCAGAAGGGATCAATAACTTCGTATATACTGTTCGTGAGACGCGCTATGCAGCATGTTACAGCAATGAACTAGAGTGGATACTTGCTCTATATTCAATGCTACACCACACCACACAACGATGGGTACCATAAATATACCGTTGATGAAAGAAGCTCAATAGAAAAGAATGCGAACTGCACTGTTCCACAAATGAGCAGTTACATCGAGTCAGAGCGAATGTGTGGTGTTCAGAGTCCGACTAGTGGTTGTCTCTGGGGGCGGGGGTGGGGTGGGGAGAGAGACTGCTTATGAATGGAAAGGGCACCAAGGTCATTTCTAGGGGACTGGTAATATTCTATTTCTTGCTTTTTCAATTAGTGAGAATTCATCAAGCTGTTCACTTATAAAATGAGTACTTTTCTGCCTGTGTGAGCATATTATCCTTATCAAATTGTGTTAGAATATACAGCTTATTAATCTAAAGGGAGAGGTGGAGGGGCAAGATTTTAAAAGATGAGGAAAGAAGCAAGACTTCTCTGTCTCGATCTTATTACATGGTTTTGGCTTTGGAGCATAATCACGTACATTTTCCCTACATTTAAAAAATTAAATGAATACAAAACAGAGAAATCTACATGTGCATGTATTAAAAGGAAACAGGAAATAAAGATATTTTCTACCAAATGCAAAACAAACTCCAGTCGTTTATATTTTAGAACACACCATTCTAAAGGAGGACAAAATACAAGTCTGAAATGGACAAGACCTGATTCTCTGGAATGCTAGCATGATAATTCTTAATTTGGTTTAGAAGCTTGAAAAAAAATCATGAATGCTAAAAGCTGAAGCCCTAGGGAAACAAAGATGGGAGGTAGCAAAATGAACAGCTGGAGAAGCATTTGTCATTATCCCAAACAAACAGATGTATGGCAGTTAGGCACGGACTAGCCGAATAGCCTTTTGGAATGGACAAAAATGTGTCTAAGAAGGCAGGTGACTGACTCTGTGAGCTGAGCAGGAGTCTGAATGCCCAGAGTCCTTGTCCAGTTGGTTTTCACTGAGTTAGCTGTTCAGAGCATGTCGTATCAACCATTGCCACACTGTGAGACATGATAAAGGGAAAAGATGATGACATCATTCTCAGATGTGTTTTTAATCTTGAACTTCCGATTCTTCTTCCAGTTGCTTCCTGCCTAAGAGTTTCCCGAATGACCCTAACTTAAGAGAACTTGTTGGTTTGGAACCATGACGATCCCAGGCGCGTCAGCGTAAAAGGTGCTCTGAAAGAGTGTCAAGGACCCCTTTTTTGTAAGGAGATCGCCATGTCTTTCTTCCAAGGGACCTCTCCCCAGTGAACTGCAGCCCCAACCTTTCCATCAGCTGTTGAGGGTGTTAATGGGTGGCAGCACCCAGGACTCTTCGTGGCGAGTGGATAACTTTAGAATACTCCTTTTGAAGGAACTGTAAAGGGATGCCATCAGTCAGAATTGGTCCGACCTGAATGAACAACAATGCCATATACCGTAAACATTCTGAATAAAATCCACAGGGAATTCTGACCCTACTAACCATCCATGTGGTCTCTCACCTGGGAGATTCCAATCCAGCTCTGTGATTGACCACGTGACTGTGGTCCTTCTCCTTAAGCTGCTTGAACCCAATGTGCCCTCCATCCACCACATGATCAGGAGCCCAATGAAGCTTATATCAAACAAGTCTCATTGTGTTTAGTACAGTGTAAGGGCTCAAGGCAAGTGAGTTATAGTTATGTTAGCATACTGTATCTTATACATTCCTAAATAGAAAAAAAAAAGAAGTGAGTGAAGCAGATGAACATGTGACGCTCCATATTCTTTGTTAGGCATTTACTTAGTATAAAACCATATTTGCTTTATTTAATCTTTTGCAAAGATTACAAATGAGAAAATGAGGCTCGATGTCACAGAGGCAAGAAGTGGTCGCACAAGGATTGGAGGCAGAGCTGTCTGACTCCAGAAATTAGTTTACTGTGTCCACAAAAAAGCCCGAATCAAAACAGAACCACATCAGGGTGATCGCCAGACACGGCCAAGAACACTTTCATGAATCATTCATCATGAACTCCCCCTACACACACCAGGAACTCAGAAAAAGGGCTGGCTCTTCCTTGGAAAATACAGAGGCAGTTGTATTTAGAAGATAGAAGTGGGCTGGAATGGACAGAGTGTGGGCAGGCTGGAATTGGTGGCCTCGAGAACAGTGGCTGGATGAATAAGTAGATGAATGAGAACCTTTAGTGTAGAATAGAGGTCTCCAGTCATCTGAGTGATGCTGAGGTAAAAACTTAGAGGGCCAGGACAGACAAAAGGACTTGAACTAAGGAACATATATTGTGAACCAAAACTTGGGACTATAGAATAAAATATTAAATGTCTTGGAAAACCCTGGAAAAAGAAATAGTTGCAAAAGACAGTGCTTAAACCAAAACACTGCCTCTAGTCAACCTAACCTCCCCCTAGAGAGGGTTTCTGAAAGATGAGCAGACAGCTTCATTTTTCTCCCCCAAGAGGCTGGTAGGTTTGAGCCTTGCAGTTAGCAGCCCATTGCCTAACCTACAGCACCACCAGGGAGCCTGGACCACAGATCAGAGGTGGAGAAAAGAACCAGGAAAATGCACAGACTACTTGGACCAGCCATCCAGGGTGGGCAGTAGAATAACAGAGAGAAAAGATATGTAGACTGAGTTGGAGGCATCCCAGTTTTCCTCTGTGGGCCCAAGGATAATGCTGGTTTGCCTGCTATTCTGATTTTAGGTGAAGAATAAAGTGAAGAACACACATTGTTCTTCAAATATGTGTGTTCTGAGTAAACTTGCATATTGGTTTTTGCTTTTCTGTTTCATTTTTTCTCGTGGGTTGCAGTCAAAATATTTTAAAAGCTCGTGCTTTAGGGAATACGGCACTCACTAGAAAATTATACTCTTGTCTATGGCAGTTAGGGAAATAAGCCCCAGCTGTTGATTAGAGATGACTCCTGTTCCGGGGAGAGCTTCAAGGGGTGGCATTACTTGATAAAAATCACAGGACTTCAAGGTCTGTCTTACAACCCCATGTGTAAAGGAATTGGACTGTCCTGCTCATGCAGAAATGGCCAGTGTATTAGAGGTAATTCACTTACTGATTTCCAAAGAGACATATAATGGTGTGAAGTTCTTTTGATCATTTGCTTCCTGTGGAGAAATCGGTCAGACAACGCATAAGAGAATTGATGCAGAGGAGATCTGGGGTCTGAAAACTCTCTGTGGTGACAACTGAGAACAGCTATCATTTAAGGAGAATTTACTGTGGGTCTGGCATTGTCCTCAACACTGCATGGACATAGCCCAATGAGGTTTTCCACTGTAGGGACAGACCTGCTACTACCTGGAGTCTTGATGTCCTTAAGTCAGCCTACCCCTTTTCGGAATACACACTGACAAGCTCTCTCTTGGACTCCACTTTCACAGGCTGTATATTCATCTGACAAAGTCCAGGTGCCACTGCGGGCTCGTCATAGCAGTGCTAAGTGATAGGTCAACAGTTCAAACTCATCACTCAGTCCAAAGGAGAAAGACGAGACGGTCTGCTCCTGTCCAGTTCAACAGTCTTGGAAACCTTATATAGGGGTGCTATGAGTCAGAGTCGATTGGATGGCAGAAGGTTTTGCTTTTTGAAAACTTTCATTTTATTTTTATGGTTATATTTCTTGCTAACTCTGTGCTTCCAAATTCTCAGAAGCATCCTTCTGACTGTAGTCAAAGAATGTGAATGAGAAGAAAAGCCGCAAAATAGAATGGCAAATATTTTCAAACATTCCTTTAAAAAATTATTGTTTCAGGTCAAATTTCATGAAATCTCATGCTAGCCCTTTCTCCATTTCCACCCTGGGATCCTCTTTTCCTTTCATCACAACTTTCTATCTCTTTGCCCCTTCTCATCTTTGGCTTTTTGGGAAATGTTGTCTTGTTCATCTCTTATAATGGATTACTGTAAAAACATGTTCTTTGTGGCTGTTAATGTTTACTTAATGAACTTGTCTATTGTTTGGCTTAAAAGTGGTCTCTGGAAAAGGTTCCAGATGTGAAGGTTGTTTTGGGGCCATTATCTCAGGATTCCTCCCAGTCTTTGTCAGACCAAAAATCCTGGTGGGTTTTCATGTTTTATTCTATGTTTTCTTCCACGCTGTCCAGGAGCCTGTGTTGTTATCTTAGTCACAGCAGTTGGAAGTAGTAGCCAGGCACCATCTAGTTCTTCTGGTCTCACATTAGTGGAAGGTAACTGTGGGCTTCTTTTGCTACTGTAGTCATTCGCGTGGAAGGATTTGTTATTTTGACCCTTTCTTTGTGTGTGTGTGTGTGTGTGTGTGTGTTCATTGCTACAAATTGACATCTGAGCACTGTTTTTGCTATATCCCAAAGGTTTGGGTCTGTTGCATTTTCATTGTCGTTTTATTCTAGGAGCCTTGTGATTTCCTCTTTTGTTTCTATTATCCAGTGGTTTTTAAACAAGATGTCAGTCTGTTTCCACATATTGGATTTTTTTCCCTTGCTCGTTCTGTAATTGATTTCTATTTTTGTGGTACTGTGTTCAGAGGAAGTGCTTTGTATTATTTCTACATGTGGAATCTTAATGAGATGTGCTTTAAAGAACCCTGGTGGCATAGTGATTACATATTGGGCTGCTAACTGAAAGATTAGTGGTTTGAAACCCACCAGCCATGCAGTGAGAAAAGGTGAGGCTTTCTACTCCCTAGTGGTGTAGTGGTTACAAGTTGGGCTGCTATCCACATGGTTGGCAGTTCAAAATTGCTGGCAGCTTCCATAGAAGGAAGACTGGACGTTCTACTCCAGTAAACAGTTATAATCTCAGAACCCATGGGGGAAGTGAGTCAGCATTGTCTCGATGACAGAATTCCTTTTGAGTTAAAGAGTTACAGTCTTGGAAAACTAGAGAGGCAGTTCTACCCTTTTCAATAGGGTCCCTTACGAATGGAAAACTCCATGAAAGTGAGGCTGTGTGTGTGCTTGGTTTGGTTTGGTTTGGTTGGGGGAGGGATGGGGGACCTTTATGGCCTAAAATGTAGTGGATTCTAGAGAATGAGTCATGTACATTGAAAGAGAATATGTACTTTACTGCTATTGGGTCAAGGATTCTGTGACTGTCTTTGAGGATACTTGGTAGAAAAATTTAAAAATCAGAGTATTATCACAAAAAGGCTGCACAACTCTTTTTAATATAACTAAACCATTGAATTGTATGGTATATGAATTATATGTCAATAAAACTGCTAAATCTTTTAAAGGGCAATTAAAAAAACAACTCAATAGGAGTTATCAGCACATTTTTGTCAACTTTTCCACAAAATTGCCAATTTATCTTGATTGAATTGGGTATGTTAAATGCCATGAATTCCATATTGGCAACTCTTAGATTCTCTCTATAGATATCTTATCCATTACCACGAACATTTATTCTTCCTCTGACCTAGAAAGAAATACAACATTAATTACAGAAATTTTGTGCCAATTGGAGAAGTATTTGAAGGTTTGTTTTCAATGCCTCAAGTTCACCATACAGAAATCACACTGCTAACATTTTGGTACATAACTAAAAATAAGCCCACTGCCATCAAAGTGACTGCAAGTCATAGCAAACCTATACTACAGGCTAGAACTGCCCATGAGGTTTCCAAGATGGGAATTCTCTACGGGTGTAGAAAGCACCATCTCTCTTCCACAAAGTGGCTGGTGATTTCAAACTGCTGGCCTGGTAATTAGTAGCCCAATGCATAACCACCATGCCAGGGGGCTTTCCTTTGGGTAGTCAATCAGTATATACTCATTGAATAATTGGTATGCCTCCAAGTGCTTCTGTTTCTTAGAAAATCATTTTATTGGGAGCTCATACAGCTCTCATCCCAATCCACACATCCATCCATTGTGACTAGCACATTTGTACATTTGTTGCAGTCATCATGTTCAACATGTTTTCTTTCTACTTGAGTCCTTGGTATTAGCTCCTCCTTTTCTTCCCTCCCTATCCCCTCCCTTGATCATGTATAAACTTTATTTTTCATGTCTTACACTGACCGATGTCTCCCTTCACCCTCTTTTCTGTTATTCATTCCCCCTGGGAGGGAGTTATATGTACATCATTGTGAACAGTTCCACCTTTTTCCCCTGCACCTTCTCTTTACTCTCCTGGTATAACTACTCTTATTATTGGTCCTGAGGGGTTTATCTGTCCTGGATTCTCTATGATGAGAGCTATACAAGTGTATGTACTCTGGTCTAGCTGGATTTGTAAGATAGAATTGGGGTCATGATTGTGGAGGAGAGGAAGTATTAAAGAGCTTGAGGAAAGTTAAATGTTTCATGGATGCTATATTGCAGGCTGACTGGCTCATCTCTTCCCATGATCCTTCTGTGAGGGCTTTTCCAGTTGCTTACAGATGGGCTTTCCCCCATTTATAATGATATTATTTTTATTCTTTGATGCCTGATTCATGATCCCCTTGACACCTCGTGATCACACAAGCTGGTGTGCTTCTTTCATGTGAACTTTGTTTTATCTCAGCTAGATAGATGCTTGTTTAGTTTCAAGCTTTTAAGACCCCAGACGTTATATCTTTGGATAGTTGGACACCATCATATTTCTTCACCACCTTTGTTTATCCACCCATTTTGTCTTTGGAGATCATGTAGGAAAGGTGAGCATCATAAAATGGCAGGTTATTAGAACAAAATGTTCTTGCATTGAAGGAGTACATGAGTAGAAGTCCGATATCAGTCTGCTACCTTAATATAAAGCATATAAATATATGTACATAGATCTATTTCCCTATTGTTATATCTAATATATTTACAAATATATTTCTGTATTTAGACCTCTATAAATTCCCTTTGGGTCCTAGCTCTTTCCTCTATTTCCCTTTACTTTCCTCTTGTTCCACTATCATGTTCAGCCTTCATTCAGGTTTCAGTGATTTCTCTCAGTTACATTGCCCTTGATCAAGCCCTACCATGCATCCCACACCCTCCTTGCCATCAATTTTAGGTCACTTGTTGTTCCTTTGTCACTGGATTTGTTAACACCTACATAGTACTTCTTAAGCCCTTAGCCTACACCCTAAAATAGCACAAATCTTGGTTCTCAAAGATAATCTACTTCTTCATTCCTATGGATAGGCATATATATATATATATATATAAACACACATTTTATAAGCAGAAAATACTACTGAGCATGTTCTTTTATAAGGTGACTTTTTATTTAATAATATGTTATAAATATTATTTCATTTTATTACATTTTCACCTACACCACAGTTGTTAAAAGCCGTACAGTAATGTAATATAGAGATATGATATATATTCTCTAATAAAATTCCAATTTGAAATTGGAGGCAGGCAGTTTTCAACTTTTTATCTTCATTAAGTGTACTAAGATGACTATCTTTTATAGACAAATGTTTGTGCAGCCAGGTAGGCCTTGATCAAAGGCAATTACTGAATTGAATTGAGAGGAATTACTGAAATCCAAATAAAGGCTGAGCATGATAGTGGGACAAGAGGAAAATAAAAGGAAATAGAGGAAAGAACTAGAAGGCAAAAGCCATTTATAGAGGTCTAAATATAGGCATGTATATGTGTAAATATATTTGCATGTAACGATGGAGAAATAGATTTAGGTGCATATATTTATAGGTTCAGTGTTAAGGAGGCAGATGGACATTGTGCCTCTACTCAAGTATTCCCTCAATGTGAGAACATTTTCTTCTATTAAACTGGCATTTCTGTGATGCTCACCTCCCAACATGATCGCTGAAGCCAAAGCAGGCGCATAAGCAAAGGTGGTGAAGAAAGTTGATAGTGCCTGACTATCAAAAGATATAGTGTATTTTTAAAAATTATTTTATTCAGGGCTTATACAACTCTTACTCCAATCCTTCTATCCACCCATTGTGTCGAACACTTTTGTACATTTGTTACCCTCATCATTCTCAAAACATTTGCTTTCTATTTGAGTCCTTCCTTGGTATCAGCTGCTTATTTTTTTGTCTCCCTCTCAGACCTCCCCTCATGAACTCTTAATAATTTATAAATTATTATTTTGTCATATCTTACACTGTCCAACATCTCTCTTCCCCACTTTTCTGTTGTCAATCCCCCAGAGAAGAGGTTATATGTAGATCCTTGTATTCGGTTGCCCTTTTCTATGCCACCTTCCCTCCACCCTCTCAGTGTCACCACTCTCACCCCTGGTCCCGAAGGGATCATGTGCCCTGGAGTCCCTATGGTTCCAGTTCCATAATAATCTGTATTATTGTACATCCTCTGTTCTAGGTGAATTTGTAAGGTAGAATTGTGTTCATGATATTGAGGTGGGGGGGGGGAAGCATTTAAGAACTAGAGGAAAGTTGTAAGCTTCATCGTTGCTACACTGCACCTTCACTGGCTCATCTCCCTGTCACTCTTCTGTAAGAGAATGTTCAGTTGTCTGCAGATGGGCTTTGGGTTCCCAATTTGCACACCCCCTCAAGCACAATGATATGACTTTTTTTGTTCCTTGGTGCCTGGTACCTGATTCTTTCGACACCTTGTGACCACAGAGCCTGGTATGCTTCTTCCATGTGGGCCTTGTTGTGTCTGAGCTAGATGGACACTTTTTTACCTTCAAGCCTGTAAGATTCCAGATGCTATATCTTTTGATAGCTGGGCACCATCAGCTTTCTTCACTACATTTACTTATGCAACAGTGTCTGGAGTCTTAATGACTTGAAGGTAAACAAGCAGCCATCTAGCTCAGAAGCAACAAAGCTCACATGAAAGAAGCACACCAGTCTCTGTGACCATGAGGTGTCGAAGGGATCAGGTATCAGGCATCAAGGAACAAAAAAATCCTATCATTGTGAGTGAGGGGGAGTGCAGAGTGCAGACCCAAAACCCATCTGTAGGCAACTGGACATCACCTTATAAAAGGATCACGGGAGGAGATAAGCCAGTCAGGCTGCAGTGTAGCAATGGTGAAACATACAACTTTCTTCTAGTTGTTTCATGCTTACTGCCCACCACTATCATCATCCCAATTCTACCTTACAAACCTGGCTAGAGCAGAGGATGTACACTGGTACAGATAGGAAATGGAAACATAGGGAATCCAGGACAAATGAACCCCTTAGGACCAGTGGTGAGAGTGGCGATCCCGGAAGGATGGAGAAAAGGTGTAGTAGAAAGGGGAAACTGATTACAAGGATCTACATATAATCCCCTCCCCACCCCATAAAAGTGGGTGAAGGGAACTATCAGTCAGTGTAAGACATGACAAAACAATAATAATTTATAAATTATAAATGGTTCATGAGGGAGGGGGATATGGAGGGAGGGATAAAAAATGAGCTGAAACCAAGAGCTCAAGTAGAAAGGAAATGTTTTGAGAATGATGATGGCAATAAATGTACAAATGTGCTTGACATAGTGGATGAATGTATGGATTGTGAAAAGAGTTGTATGAGCCCTCAATAAAATGATTTAAAAAAAAGATGTTTGTGCACATTTATAACTTTCTCTTGCTTGAACTCACTCCTGCATAATATAGTTTTTATCTAGGTCAAAGATCATGATTTCTTTGAAGACTTTTGACACATTACCAAAATTTACACTAGAAAGATATATTGCAACTTATATTTCCAAAATCAGTTCATGAAAATGTCTTTCTCCTCACACTCTCAATAATATTAGGCATCTATTATTTTTAAATGTCAGCCAATTTGTAGGTGAAAATTGGTTTCTTTTTTAAATAGGATTTTTTTATTTCTCATGAGGCCAAATATCTATTTGTCTCTTCAGTTCATCTTTTGTGAATTGCCTTTTCATGGCTACTTTTTTCTATTGGGATGGTTATTTTTTTCTCTTATTGGCTAGAGTTTTCTTTTGTTCTTGTTTTTTTTTTTTTTTTTTTTTTTTTTTTTTTTTTTTTTTTTTTTTTTTTTTTTTTTTTTTTTTTTTTTTTTTTTTTTTTTTTTTTTTTTTTTTTTTTTTTTTTTTTTGTAAAATATATAATGACCGTTTGCCTGCCAGCTAAGGTGAAACTATTCTTTATTACTTGTAACTTGGTTCTTTCTGTTTTCAGTTATTTTAAGAATCATTTTATTGGGGTTTCATAGAGCTCTTATCACAATCCATACATCCATCCATTGTAGGCCAAGCACATCTTTACATTTAGTTATTATTTAACTTATTTTGGCTAACTGTGTACACAGAAA